>PVIC010001899.1:0-84193 GCA_004025085.1 Thryonomys swinderianus
GAATATTTCTATAGGAAACTTGGTGTGGGAATGTGATGAGGGGAAGGAATAAATATGATACAGAAAGAAAATAAAACAGCATGTGTAAAGGGGGGAGGAGAGGGGAGTGGGTAGGGATATGGGTAAAAATGAGAATTAACTTGTGTCATATACTGGTACAAATCCCCCAATGTTATATGTGATTTTGAGATGTATATAAATTGTACTAATAAAGAATTCAATTAAAAAAAAGACAGGTTTCTTTTTTAAAAATTGACTTTATTGGTAAATTATATATATATATATATATATATATATATATATATATATACATATACATTATGATCACATTCAAGACAGGTATCTGTGTTGATCTATAGATCAAGTTCAAGTTCTTCCCTTTCAATATCTGAACATTGATTGGCCGGTTTGTTCCTAATTTTCCCACATTATACTACTGAATAACAGCAGATTTTTATGAGAAGCGTTCTCTCCCCATTTTACTCCGGGTGTGTGTGTGTAGAAAGTATTTGCCATCATACTTCTCCCTTCCATTCTACTCTGTCTCCTGTGGCTTTTGACCTCCCTGAGGCTCTTGCTTCTGCGTGTTCTGGACAGTAAGGTGTACTAAATCCAGTGCAAACACTGGGTGCGTCCTGAGGCCCACACCTTTGCACGATGCATCTGGAACTGCCTTCCCCTTGTCAAAATGGGGTCAATGACAGCCCTGACAGCAGTCTCTAGGGCTGGGGTGAGCACATGCTCGCATTACATGACTTGGCCCCTGGGGCTGCCCCAGCAAACACCATGCGTTGATGTTTATTGCCCCACAGTTCAGGGAATCACAAGCTCAGAACCACTGCTGCAGACTGGTTTCTTCTGAGGCTGTCTTTTCATGTGGTGTAGATAGAGGTCTTCTTCCTGTCCTCATATCATCTGCCCTTTACGTGACTGTGTTCTGATTGCTTAAGAGATCATTAGTTATCTTGGACTAGGGTCTACTCCGTCAACTTCACTTTGTTTTAGTAAAATTGTATATCTGGTCTCAGACATGTTCTGAAGTAGGGGAGCAGCTTTATACTAAATGAGTTTGGGGGAACAAGATTCAACCCATAATATCATGGCTTTAAACCATGTTTGTTTAGAAATACAAGGTCAGGTCATGCAGGGCCCCCAGCACCCTCACTCTGAGAGGCTGTGAGATTTTAGTAAGCAGGTGTCAAGTATCCAAAACAGATGAGGGGTAAGCGACTTGTTACAAGCAACAGTTTCACCCAGGTAATTGAAGCTGAAAAATAACCCCTCCCCCCAACGAGAAGAGAATCACTTAGGATGAAAGGCCTGGATTCAATTTTTCCACCTGAGAGACATGGAAAATACTATCTAGTTCTTTTCTTTGAAATGTTGAGGTCCTCAAATTTTAAGTGTTTTTCAATTAGCCAATGGTATGAAACCCCTTCTTATATCAAGAAAAGCAGTATTATGTGCTTAATATGGCAATCTTTGCAAGAAAAAACATATTAGAATGGATAGAACATATTTAATCCTTTTTATCTTTCCAGAGTATTTGGTAAGATATGCAGCTGGGTGTTGAGTAGAGAGCAGATTCTAGCTCCGATAAAATTATTACACATTACAATAGTTTTGAGCTTATGCAAACTTAGTTTAAGAACCTGATTTTCTAAAACAGCATGTTGTAAATACCAGTCAAGTTCAGACCAGCTGAGTCTCTATTTACTTGGAAACTGGTTTCTCTTCTTTTTCCTCTTAGGAAATGCAGAATGGTGGTGCAGCATTTTATAGTCTCCATGCATTAACTATTCTTCTGCCTGTACCACATCGCGGAGAAAAGGAAACAGTTGTGCGTGAGTAGTGTTGTGAGCACCTGCGGGGTCCTGGCCTCTGTAGGTGTCAGGTTGTCCCCACAGGCTGCTCGGGCATAAGACTAGAACACTATTTTAGAGCATTTAAAGTTTTGATTGGCAACTAACTTTTAAACAGCATCACTTTTCTACATGTAGCACATATCTTTTATTACTAAAAGCAATTTTAACTGGTTTCAGTAAATAGCAGTTCATTTAAAAGTGAACTCACAGGACATATTCAAAACATAGGTTTTCAAAATCATTCTACAGAACATAGGTTTTGAAAATCATTTTGACTTGGAAATAGGTCATTTCTTTCCAGGGTTTTTAAGCTTTTCCTCTTGATATGTGATTCTATAACATCTGAATAACCTGGATCAAAAGATGATGAGTATTTAAACCTAAATATCCATCCTCTAGATTGTCATATTACATTTTAAGCTATTTCTATACTTTTTAATTTTTTTAAGAAATAAATTGCAGTGGAGAGTCTCACTAAGATACTTGGATTTGTTCCTGTGAACACTTATGTAAGAGTTCAAGTCAGGAATTTATAGTGAGAGCTGCCAGGTTAGAAGCAACATTGAAATCTGTCAAACGAGAAGAGCCAGAAAACCATAATTACAAGTGAAACTATTTTTTTCTTCTAGTCTCTACCTTTGTTTGTGTTCTAGTTCTTGGATTTTAATTAAGGGAAGTATAGCTTGTATTCAGTATCATCTATTCCATTGTCCCCAAATTCCTTATGAGGTGCTGTGATGATATTCTTGGATATGGTTTATGAGATTAACTAGCATTTACCCAACACTTTGGAAGGATTTTATCCTAGCTTTTCTTGAACTCTACTACTAATTTGGATCATGAAAATTGGCTTGGCCCAATGAATACATTCTGTGGTCTCAAAGGATGCCAAACCTAAAAGAGTTCAGAGCATAAAGAACATTTCAGTTTTAAAATTTAATTTTGTAAGGATGACAGTTTAAGTACATATGGTGAGTAGAGACCATCATAATAAGTAATTACTATCTAGTCCATATGATAAAAAGTAGACAAAATGACTCAGTTGATTTTAAGATGTTTTCAGTATCTGAGAAGATACTTTTTAAAAGAAAAATCAGAGGAGCAGATCTGTAAAGAGAGCCTCTGGGGTGTGTTCCACGAGTCCAAGTCCTGAGTCAGCTGCAACTTGGTCTTACCAATAGGCACACACTGGGCCCAGGGCAGACACTGCGGGGGAAGGTTGCTAAACAGCCGTGATACATCCACTGTTGCTCTTTCCTGTGCCAAGCTATAAATCATTCCAGTACTCAGCACTGGGGGCAGTGCAATCAATGACAGCTTCTGCTATGAGCATCCAGAAAAGATACAAAAATCACTTATGAATTATGTTCAGTTTTGCTCTTTAAGCTACAAAAGGTCCTGTGGACACATATACCACAGTGCTGTGAGCGGGGGATCCACGGAGAGGTGATGGAACCTTTGTGGGCTGGGCCATGAGCAGCCAATGAGGTCTTCGGAGTGGCTTTGAACAAGTTACAGTGCCCAGGCCACCCCTTCTAACAGTCTGGCCATGGTATACTTCCTGGCTACTGGTCCAAAGGCTACAGAGCTAAGTAAGCATGGACTAAAGCCTTTGAACCAAGAGCAAACATTATTTTCCTCTTTTAGTTATTTTATCTTGGGTATTTATTATATCAATGGAAAACTGACCACATATATACTTGATTTAAAAACCAAGTAATAAGTTGTTGGTAATGGGAACTCAATCCCTACAGTCACCATATTATTTCTTTAAGAACTCGGCAATGGTTTGGGCAAAAGCCTTTGTTTCCTCTTTTCTTTACCTGCAGAAACTCAATGAATAATTGACCCAACTTCCTTGATCAGCTCTGTGCCAAGTGTCAGGCAGGAGAGCAGGAAGGACAAGAAAAGGATGTGTGAAAGGAAAGTTGCAGTGTAAAGCTAACCTGAGTTTAAACTTAAATACAAAAGCATTTGCATCCCAAGCACAGAATAATGTCTTTGCCCTTATGCAGACCAGTAAGTACTGGCCTCTCCCTCCAACTTTTCCCCAGGTTGATTCAGCCACTGTTGGCCTCCAAGGCCTAACCACGTCTCCCTAGTCTTTACCATTCTCTACATGGTAGCTAGACGAATCTTCTCTCAGAAACAACATCTATCTGCCTCCTTCTCCAGCACTTTATAACTGTATTTTTCAACCAGTGTTAATCTGTAACTCCATGCTGGCAACTCTGTGTCCCAGGAAATTCCTTCCACCGTTCTGAAGCCAACAGTCCTTGAACTAAGGACATGCCACACAGGATGGCCTTGTTGGCACTGACTCAGGAGACCTCGACATGCGGCACTTTCCAGTTTCCTTGGCTCATCTGGGAAGATCTAGTCACATTAGTACTTCAGCGTGAAAGCCTCTCTGAACCCTGATGTCAGCTCTCAGCAGTCACACTGCTCTGTAAAATCCTTAAACTACTCTATCATGTTGGCCTGGGTTATAAGTTACTTGTTGCTTTGTGAGTGTTGGCCCCACAGTGCTACTTAATATGAGTAACTCCATGTGGAGCAAAGACTGTTTATTCTGTTTCTTCATTATCACTGGTGGACACAACAAAACAACAGAAAACAGAAAAAAGTCTAAAAAAGCCCAAAAGATTCCTTAAATGCTTGGTTCGGTACTTATAAGTGATAATTAACCAGTCATTGACTAATATTCTCAATAATCTTTCAGTTATGGGCAAGCCAAAAATGTGAAAACAAACATATTAATTCTGTAGCCTTACTAAAGATTTTTGAAAGTGTACAAATACTATGATACTGTATCATAACGGTGTGGATTTCCAGGAGGGATATCCATCATCAGACATGGATATAACCTCTGTCCTATTACAGACCTATTGTGGGGCTATCACGAAATCCTGGGAAGGCACAGCTGTTTCTTCAACACAACATTTTTTTCTCTTCTTTTTATATGTAAAGCTGTAACTATTAAAGCAGACAACTATAAAAATCCATAGATGCTCTTAATTTCTAGTGGTTAGGTACATTTTAATTGATACTAATAAAAATGACCATGTTTTCATAAAATAGGAGCCGCATCTACTTGGCAATCTTTGATGGTGTTAGGTAGGAGCTGCAGATGTGTTACACCCTCATCTCTGTCTACTGTTTTACAGAGTTTCACTGAAGAAAAAAAAAAACAGGCGACTTTTGAAATGAACCACCTACGTGCAAAACCAAGCTTAAGAGTGCTTGGCACAGGCACTCGAAGTAAGCTTTTCCAAGTGGCTTAGAGCAGAAAAGGTGGAGAGGAGCCTGGGAGAAAAAGCTGACGAATGAGGGAGCATAGGCTGTGCTTTAATTTGATGAAGACTCCTTAGCAGGTCACTCGTTCATCCGGTTAGGTTTTGCACACTAGATCTGACTCTGTTCAGGATCAGCTGAGCTGGCTAATGAGTGCTGCAGGTGATGAATGCAGTGACTCCGGATCAGCAAATTTGGTTCTGCTACTACATTCATACTAATCTTTACTTTGTTGGGAGGACTTTTTGCTTACCTGGTTTTCTATAATGAGAAAAGCCCATTACTCTGGGCCCAGTCTTGGTAGACTGGCTACATGTGACTCATGTGAATGTCTAAGCATGAGTGTCTGTAAGGTGCTCCACAGCTCTAGAAAGTTAAAGAGCTTTGGTTAGCATCTCGTGTGATCTCTATTTTTGTCCAATGCTATCTGTAACATAGAAAGTGACCTGCTTACTTTGCATACTCATAAAAACGCCACAGTGAATCATTGTCAAGAATTAAGGGAAATGGAACCTGCTGTATAGTTCAACCATTCATACATTATTTTAATGTAATGAAGATATTCTGTGGGGAACTTTATGAATGAAAATAACCTTTTGGCTTCGAACAGTCTTTGTAACAGTCCCAACATTTGCACTCTCACACCTCATTTAAACATCAGCATTTCAGGCAGATTATTATCCCATGTTTCAAGGCATTATTAATCTCACTCTATAGATGAGGGGTGTTCATGAGCATCCTACAAGCTAACACTCAGGGCTTACGTGCAAGGTGCTGTTCTGAGTGCATGTGTGTAGCAATGAACATCAGACAAAACCACCATCTAAATCTTGGCTTTTCCATTTTGAGGATGAGAAGCGAAGCACAGAGAACCTACTAACTTGCCCAAGCACACATTTAATAACCGCAGCCCCATTACTCCATTTTCAGGGTCTATGCCTTGACTGCTCTGCTGTGTTCTGGCACAATGTGTGTTCTCTATCTGATGCTCAGTTACACTTGTCTGTTCATACATGTGCCATCCCTTGATAGAGTATGAACTATTCTAGAGAGATCACTTCTTCCATGCACACAGTGTACTGGCACAAATCTAGGATTCGATAGGCATTTACTTGCATACGTAAAGGTAACTCATATGCTGAATTTTTTTTCTTCTAAGCCTTTTCTGACTTTAAATGTGTTTTCAAAGGGTTTTTTTTTGCCTATAGTAATAGGTTACAATGTTTTCTGTGCGATGTATTCTAGCATTGACTTCAACTGTGACAATGGATCACTTTGTTAAAGCGTTCAAGAGCAAATCTGAGGAAAGACATTCTGTTTGTCCCATTGCAGTTTCCTTCACTGAATGAGGCAACACTACCCGACCTGGAATTTCCTTTTAGTTCCCTCCCCCTTTCTCTGCCCCTAGTTCCCAAACTATATTTGGGAGATTCTAAGTCCCAAAGAATTGCGAGTTACTTGGTTCTTTAAGGATTTATTGCTGTTTTAAAACATATCTAAAATTTTACACATTTTTTGTTCAGTTGATTTGAACATTTGTTAATTTTAATAAAGAAATGCTTTTAAATATAAAATATAATATATATATATACCATAATATTATATTTTATAATTTTTCTACCCTGCTGACACATTTTGCTTTGATGCTTTGTGTTCATCCTGCTCATCTTGGTCCCCATCTCAGTGTCTGTCACAGGTTGCTCCACCTTGAATAGGTTCCTGAACCATTGAACTCTGGACTCTGGTATCTCAGTTTTTTTTTTTTTTTTTTTTTTTTTTTTGCAGAGTTTCTCTTTTCTTTATCCAAGCACAGGCTCTGCATCCCCATGTGCATCTAGGAGGAGGAGCTGTGGCCAAAGAAGGTGGAGCCTTGGTCACGGTGTGTGACTGCTGGTGACTTGTCACTTTCCCTGGGTACGATGCACAGCCACTTCTGTGAAAGTTGAGGCTGTGTGTCATGCGCAGTGATGTCGGCAATCAGAAATGTCCAGATTATCAGAGCAAAAATCCTTTGGTCCATCAAATTTACAGACTGAGTAAAAGTAGCAAAGTGAAGTGCTCACCCACTGTTTGAAGGGATAACTTGTTCCCACATTTTTGGAATACAATTTGGTTGTTCATGTTAAAACCTTAACAAGACAGTCCATTTCATTGTGCAGTTATACCTTATGGGATTAGTTCTGTGGAAATAGTCAAATTCACAACAGTTTATAATGATTATTATTGAAATAAGTAGAAATAAAAAATTGTTGAAGAAATAAATCCTGTTATACCTGTGCTATGCACAATTATGTAGACATTAAAGTGGTCATATTCTTTAGACCTATATTTTTGTGGTGTGATAATATTCATGATGCCATGTTACTGGTAAGAAGAAACAATAAACATGAAGTGGTCCCTCCCATCTCTGTGAGAATGAGCACAGGAACAAGCTTCAGAGAAGGGCTTTAGGCCGGAAGACAAGAAGCCACAGGAAGTTAATATCCAGCACAGCGTTGGCCAGTGTATCAGACTGTGAGGATCCCTGCAGCTTCATCTGTTTATTTTCACTGTATCTATTTAGTCTTGACCTATCTCTCTTCTCTCTGCTTGTATTTTCTGTTATCATTTGTGTGGCTGTGGCTTGAGTCATACTCCATGGAAAGTTAGGTGGTTATTTTCAGTTGAAGTCTTCAACTGTCCCAAGGCTCTGGGTCTCCTGACCCCACCTTGTGGACAAGGCTCAGAGAACCCAAGTGACCTTGCAAGTCCACACAGCTGCTGACTGCTGCAGCTGGGATTTGAGCTCTGGCCATCTTGCATGCTCATGAATTATTCACATAATCAGAAAAAGAAGTGACAAAAATACACTTACTTCATTAAAAATAGTAAAAGGTAATGTTTCTCCTTAATCTTCACATTTAATGGTGCATATTCTTTTTATTCTTAAAATATTAAGGACAAGCAAATGTAGTCTTAAACAAGAGAGGGCTATGGGTTTTGCTCCCCCCCCCCTTGGCCATCAATGGTAGACTGGATAAAGAAAAATATGTTTTTTAAAAAATAAAATGGAGTAATACTCAGCCCTAAAGAATGATAAATTTGCATCATTCATACTGAAATAAATGATAATGATAAATTTTCATCATTCATAAGTGAAATAAATAAGACAGATGTGTAAATATCATATCATTTCTCTAGTATGAGAAACTGAAGGGGTAAATAAGGCCCAGATTGTATAACAGATAGTGTAAATTAGGAAGAAAATGTTCAAAGGGAAAAGGGAAAGAGGCATAGGAGAAAATACAGAAGAGATAGAAAAAATATGATAGTAAAAACAAAAATGGAAACAAGGGGCCAGGGATTTAGCTTAGTTGTTCTGGCATCTGGCTTGCAAGTGTAAGGTCCTGAGTTTGATCCCTGGTAACCACATACCACAATGCTGGGCGAGGTGGCTCAACACCCACCAACAATCAGTAGTCCCAACTGGAACATAATGACCTTTTCATTTTAAGTTGTTTCTATGACAAGAAAAAAAAAGTATTAAAAATGTGAAAAATAAACAAACAAAAGGTTATTTGATAGTCGAGTTTATTGCTCCAACTGGTGATTGCTCCAAATGGTAGCTCATGCTTGTAATCACAGCACTCAGGAGGCAGAGGCAGAGGCAGAGGCAGGAGGATTGCTGTGAGTTTGAGGCTTATCTGGGTTATATAGTGAGCTCAGGCCAACCTCAATGACAAAGTGAAACCCTGTCTCAAAAAAAAAAAAAGAAAAAGAAAACAAAGCTTATATATATAGGGGATTAGGGTGACATAGAGGAATGGGAAAAAATGAGAATCAAGATGTATCATGTACAGGTGCAAATTTTAATGTTGAATATGATCATAATGTATATGTAAAATGTACCAATAAACTCAAATTTTTAAAAAAGCATCTAAAACTTGGAGGCAGGGGAGTGGGGATGGAATGTGATATCTGGTAACTAATTTAAGTAGTCCCAACTAGAACATAATGACCTTTTCATTTTAAGTTGCTGCTATGAACAGAAAAAAAAAAGTATGAAAAAATGTGAAAAATAAACAAAAGGCTATTTGATAGAGTTTATTGCTCAAATTTGCCTTGAAGGTAAAACATGCTGCACCAAAACTCATCTTTCTTAGCTTCTAAATTCTCCAAATTTTATATTTCAATGTGTTTACTGCTATGAAATCTGCTTGAGTACTCTGCTGGAACTAAACTCACCAGTAGGTACTGATTCATTACTCTGTAGTTTTGTGAATCTATGAGGATATTTTTCAAAAAGATATAAGGACCAGAAACACAGCATCACTAAGGTAAAACAAAGTTCACCTTTCTATTGGATGATGTGGTCCATGCGATCAAAACTTTGGACATTGTGTTAGTGGAGAAATGTTCACCCAGGCCGTTGGCAGTGTTGAGTTGGCCTTCTATAGGATTCTTCTGGTGAAAGCCATGAAGGTGCGTGCTGTGGGCTCTCAGGCTCCTCTCTATCTACTTCAGCTGTCTACAGATAACTGGGCTCAAAAGGAGCCCAAGCATTTTTGATTTAGTTACATGGGACCTTCTGGCTTAGGAACCAATGTCCTCAATGTCACTTAAATTCATTTTCCAAGTGTCTTTGAAAACTCCAGGTACTCACAAAAATGCTACCTTACCCTTGGGGTTTGGCAGTGGATAGATAACCCTACCACTTTATAAAGAGAAGGTGGTTAAACATGCATTTTTTTACACAGGCGTATTTGGTCGCTCTAAAAATGAGCCATAAAATTGCACAATCTAAAGGCAGGAACAGTTTGTTTTGCCCTTTTTATTGCCAGCTAAATGCCAGAAGACGTTTAAAGTAATAGCAGCCAGTGCAAAGGAGAAAGGAAATCTAATAAAAACTTTTATGATCTTAAATAAACCTATTGCTCTTTCTTGTTCCATGGTTTTACAAAACTCTCTATACCTTTTGGCTTTAGGAACTACATGGCATGTTTTTGGCTCTGCAGATGCCAGCAAGGCCCCACATAACATCATGGGTGTAGGAGCAGAGATTCTCTGAAACCAAGTGGACAAACAGTTTTCACAAAGAGGAGAGCAATTGATGTTATTTCATTTTAATAAAGCAAAATTCATAAGAGAAAAATAGTGCAATTAAATGTATCCTTTATTTTGCCCAAATAAACCTTTTAAAATACTATTTAGGTAGCCCTTATTTTTAAGACGAGCAGTTGCTAGACCCTCTTCTGTTTGATTTAACTTCAGAGTAATGTTTCCCCCTTTTCCAAAAATCTTAACTTTGCTCACAACTTAGAATAAACTGCAAAGCCTTAATAACTCTGAAACTTGGGGCTCCTATATTCTGACTCCATTGACTTGGGTGCTGCTTGGACTTTTCCTCCTGTAGTTTTCAGAGTTTTCCAAGAGAACCTCAGATAACCAAGATTGAGTATCACAGCATTAGCATGAGAGAACTGAGATGAGTATGCATAGATGCGAAAACATGTCTAAGATGCACCCAGTTGTGAGCAGGCTCCCTAGGGAGAAGGTGGTGTCCAGGCTGTAGCATCCAGCATCAAGACTGTTGTGTTGACTCTAACGAACAGTAAAGCTACTCTTTACCACAAGTCGGTTCTTCCATCTCCTTTGGAGCTACCCAAAATTTTACTTGAAGACAACAGAATAGTCGTGGTTTTGGAAATAGCATGATTAGCTAGGCTATTTTGATCATTTTGATATCTATCTTCCCATGTTCAGTGCCTAAAGAGTGAACGCTGGTTTCCAGGTACCAGTCAGTGGGTTCACTTAGCTTGTGTTGTCTATATTTCTGTTTCCCCATATACCTCCATATCTTTTTCTGTGTCTCACTATCTTGCACTGTTTGTGTTAGTGAAGTACAAAGTAGGTGTGGGAAAGGGTGGGGACAGGCCAGTGCGCACTGTGGTACAAGACGGGGAGGAGCTGTCCAGAGGCCCAGGAGCCGGCGTGCTGAGCCGGGAGGCTGACTGTGCAGGATGGACCCAGAGCACCCAGGGCTGGCATGCTGCCGCGAGCAGGGCACACTCATGAGTTACTCTCCATGTTCTCCACACCCAGCAGAGCCATGAAAATCAAACTGATGGGAAATGGGAAATAGTCTAATTTAAATCTTGATGAATCCAAAATATATCCTTAAATGTATCTGGGGAGAATTCACATAAGGATTGAACATTAACTTGGATAAGAAAGAATTGGCCTCTGTAGTTGAAAAAATTTACTAATATAGAAGATTCCATTCCCTTTTTAAAATTTATACAGTAGAAGAGTAGGTTTTGATGAGCTCCTTATTCTAATTTAATTATAACAGTGTATAATAAATAATGTAATTTATTGATAAGTGGTACAGTGTTGTATTATATGCTAGTTCTGAGTTTACATTCTAGTAAGCATAATACTTTCTAAATCAGAATAACAATTTGTAAATAACAGAAACTGACCCCCAAGTAAAGAAAGCAATGATAAAGGTAATAGCAACCATGACTGAAATTACAGGGGCGCTTGGTGTCTTTCCCCCCTCAGTCACTCATGGGCCCGTCTCACAGGTGTTTACTACCTGGCTTCAGGTGAGAAGCACTGTATCACGTGCAAGACACGTGGTGATAAAGAACAGAGCTAACCTTTGTCCTCGGGAGGCTGGTCAGGTTATGGGGTACACATATTAGAGCAGTAAAACGCCCAACACATTATTATATAATGTGTTGAATGCTGTAGTGGAAAAGAACAGAGGAAATGAGAATTTCACAAAATAAAGTCCTGGTTTATTTCATTCACGTGTCCTGAGTACATTCTCTAAGGAAATGACTTATAAACTAAGCTTTTAATTTTGTGCAGGGTTGATTTTGGTTTGAAATAAAAGGGCTGTTTCAAGCAAGAGGGAGAAAGCGCTGAACGCAGTGACATAAAGATATTTTACCAAGAAGAAGATTTGCTCACACTTGGGCACACGCGCAAACCCTGATGCACGCTGGTCATCTACACAGAGCAGTGAGATCGCCATGTTGCTGTGCGGCTCCAGCCCAGCCTCACGTTAGGGAGACAAGATGAATCAGCTGAATGCAAAGGACTGCAGCCTCCAAAAACAAGAGCCGTGAAATATGAAGTCTCCGAAAATCTGCTTAGACTTTGATCTTGAGGTTCCTCAGCATTCACTCCAGAGCATTTTCCTGGAATGCCTCCTTGTCTTGCACAATTGTGTCTGCTGCTCTCCGGCTCATGCAGACACCCTGCGCCTTCCAGCAGACCGGCTGATGAAGCAGGAGCAGCGGACTCCTCCAGGGCTCCACAGAAGCGGCTCTCTGCAGCTGCGGGGGGGGCGGGGGGGCAGAGGCTCACTCTCTGGAGACAAAGAACAGAATATTTACACTGTGACTTTTAATAGCTGCTGGGTGAAGAAACAGGCTAGCAACAATTCAGAGGAAACATGCTGTTTTGGCTTCTGCAAATAGTCTTTCTAGTTTTAATGGCAAATTGAGGAAGGTCTCTCTTTGACTTTGAGCCACTTTGTTGTGATTCTTTTTCTCCATTGTTTGAAAGTCACATATTCTAGGATTTTGAACTATGCCATTTTCTCACTGTGGGGAAATCCTGAAGTTGGAAGATTAATGTTGCAGTCTGCTATTGGCATAGACATAACCCAGCTCCTTCACCAGGGGATGAGGTGTGTGTGTGTGTGTGTGTGTGTGTGTGTGTGCGCGTGCGTGCATGTGCACATGTAGAAGTTCACATCAGTGGAATACAGTTAAACTGACTGACCTGTTCCCTGGGTTTTTCTCCACTTCATTTATTTTTGTTGGTATTGTATGAAGTTGGCTTTTTCAACAGCCATGAGCTTTGTTCAAATCCTGCCAACTCAAGCTTATTCCAAACTCACTGTTAATTCATTAGATTTGAATGTCTTCCTTGACCTCCTCGATTCTCCATCTTCTCCAAGGCTTCTAACTCCCAAGTGTGGGTTCTAGCTGACACTATTGGGATTACTTCAAAATATGTTGGAGTGTTTATATTTTATAATCAACATCCACTCTGAGCTGGACATTAATTCCTCGGGATCCATGCAGTCCCAAGGCTTCCTTCAGCTCTTTCCCCCTCACAGAAGCTGCTTTGCTTTTCTTGTATTAGAACCTGGAACCCTGTGAGTCACAGGGCAACCACCATGTCCTTCTTCTTCTCTTCTTCTTCTTGGTGGTACTGGGAATCGAACTCAGACCCTTGTTCTTCCAAGGTGCAGTACCACTTGAGCTAAATCCCCAGCTCATGTCCTTCTTCTGACAGGGAACATGATCCCCAATGTGCTCTGTAGTGAGAGCACACTTGCTCAAGGATACCACTAGCTGGTGCAGAACAAAATTAGGCTGCAACTTCCCTGTACAAATAGGTACTAAGGTAAAGTTAACAGTTTATATTCAACCATCTGCCCCATCTCTGATTAACAAGTGAGTGCACCTGATAAAGGAGAATGGGTGGAAACGGTTGAAGGAGCTTACACCTGTGTGGCATAAGGACCAGCAGAAGTGGCAACAGCTGGGGGTGTTTTAGATAAACCAACTCAAAGACTCCACCTGACCACTCAATCAGAACTCACTGGAATAAGATCTCTAGGTGACTCCTAAACGGATACAATGCACCTCAAGGAATTTTCACTTTTCTGGAGCTGCCTAGCAGGAAGCCATGTGATTCCCTCCAGGGAGGTGATGCTGGTTAGGATTGGGTGCAGAATGTGACCAGCCTCTCCAGAGGATCTGAGGCCTGGGAGGCAGGGAGGGAGCTCTCTTCCTCCACCGGAGAGGCTGATGCCAGTGCCAGTGAGTGGAAAGGAGTGTCCCTCTCACACCTGGGAAGCTGCTCCAGAGTAAAGCCACCAGTGCCATTGGGACTGGTTCTATCCCGGAGTCTAACTGATGAGTGAACAGAATTTGAGAACCAATGATTAAATAAGGAAAATTCAGAGAAGTCTGTAGGTGCAAGGAGAAGCTACAGAGTTGTTTTAGTGATAAGCCAGGTCCAAAAGGGAACGTTCTGAATCGGGCCTATCTGGCAGGCCAGATTGATAATGTAAGACTTTAGGGTTGGTGGGGGAGGGGTCTCTTCACTATGGTCAAGTTTAATCACCACCATTTGGGTTTCTCTGCAGCCCTCTCATCCTAGAGCATGGAGGTGGAGGGCTTCAACATCTGAGGCTTGGGAAAGGCCAATATTTATAGTCAGTGACAATTTCAGAAGCCTGGGGTGTTTGCTCCTGATTTTAAACTCAGTGCTTTAAATGTATCTTTGCCATATGTATATAATTGTCCATGTATATACACATTTGACTTAAAAAAAAACTCAGCAGCAAACAAGAATTTTTGAAAAGAGACATTTTTCCTGAAAGGCCATCATCTGACTCTGGAACCATAGTGGCTCAGAATGGGGAGAATGTGTTTCTGTTCTGGGAAGTGCACCCCATCACATGACAGGGCACATCAGCCTCTGAGGTCTGTAGCACAACCTGCCAGTCAGCTGCCTCTGCCCATGTTCTCTGTCCTCTGGCTATTGACTGAGGGTGATGGGAGACCACCATCCATGAATTCCTTTGTCACATGATTGCCTCCTTGTGCAACGTAGATTAAGAAGTATCCCCTTCTCTAAGTTTTTACATATCAACTTTACTTCCTTTTTAATTAGAAAGATATGGGGAAAAGAAAGACATTTTTCCAAGCTGTTTAATGCTTGTTTCCACTGGCCAAATTGATTCCAGTCATGAGGCATCACATGGTGATTCTTCTTCTAGGACACTGGGTGTAGTTATTAGAGTTGAGGAAGAAAAAACAAATTTGGAAGGGAATGGAATCTGTTTGTCCCTGGAACCATCTCTCAGCTGAAGGCACTTAGATGAATAGCCGACTTAAGACTCTGCCTTCAGGAATGTCCCGTTTTCTTCTGGAAAATAGCTTTATTTTCACTTTAGAGGGGCTATAGCTCTGTGGTTATACAACCCTGAGGAATAATACTGTGGGTTTTCTTCCTGGCTGTGACCCTTAGTGGTCTGCACACCTCACTTTCTGGAGCCATCTGTGAGATGTGTCCACAACAACATACACCCTCCTTCAGGGCTATGGACCCATTGGTTTTTCCTTCAAAACTGGGTATGTGGAAATTTAATTTCCATGGTAATCATACTGGGATGCGGGACTGCCTTTGTTGAGTCATCAGGCCATAAAAGTGAAGTCTCTATGGATGATATTCTTATCTTTTAAAAGAGACCCCAACGTGACACACCATGTAAGGATACAGCATGAAGCCACAATCTGTAAGCCAGGAAAAGGTGTTATCAGGTGCTGAATCTTCCAGTGTTTTGATGTTGGGCCACTTAAATTTCAGGACTATGAGTGATAACAGCATTTTGTTTATAAAACTAGATGGAGGGCTGGGGATTTAGCTCAAGTGGTACTGTGCCAACCTTGGATGCACAAGGGCCTGAGTTCTATCCCCAGTACCACAAAAGAAAACAAACAAACAAACAAACGAACAGATGGAAAAAGGTAATTGTCTCTTCGACAGACGCACCCTCTGACAAGCTGTGAGACGATTCACACCTGTCAGGATGGACTAGGGTAGAATTTCCCTTCTGACTCTCTCTGGTGGGTCCTCGCTCCCCAGGTGCCCTAGGAAGAAAGCCAAGAGAGAGCCCCTTACCCTTCTGTCTACATCCAAGCCCCAAACCCCATTCTGTACATTTAGCAAAGTTAAAGGTCCAGTGAGGCAGCTTGTGAATAGTGTGGCTTCAGGGCCCCACTCTGAGGCGAGACACTGAGTGTGTGTGCGTGTGTGTGTGTGTGTGTGTGTGTGTAAGGGCATGTTGTGAGTGTGAATGGCAAGTTTCAACATATACAGTTTTAAACTTAATCACAAACTCTTGTTGGTTTTTTTCTTCAGAAGATAGCAGGAGTATGGAAACATGCAAAGCCTATCTTCTGATCTTTTACTGAAACTTTTACTGATCTTTTCCTATCTGAACGTAACTCATGTAGAAACATTAGCTGTCAGAAAGTTAGGCTGGTCTCAGTGAACTAGAAATAAAAGCAGTTGCAGTTAAAATGGCCAGGAAGGATGACTTCTTGGATTAATCATGTATTATTTTATTATTTAATACTCCTACCAGTTTGAATGTTGAAAGCTCTGATGATTGTATTACATGTTTTAATTTGCATTTGGATAGTACAGCTGTTTCCCTAAGCCTTTGGTAACTTATCAATCTGAGTTCATGTTACTGGGCTGAGTGATGGACTGTGGCTGAAATGCACTGTTCTGTTATAAATGAGGGGCACTATTGACTGCCCAAAAGCCTGCGCACTTTGGAATAAGAAAGATGTAGGTGAAAATCCAACCATTTTCTGTCTACATGAACATCTGTAGATTTTTCTAAGGGCCCTGAAAACACAACAATTAAAAAGAACCATCTCACAGATATGAGCATAGTAGGTAAATTAAGAACAATGCTGGATGATAAGGCAAATGTAATGATCAAATGGTGATTTATACAAACATGAGATGCTGCAGGGACCAGAACTCTCTGGGATTATAAGCAATAAGCACACAATGTTGAAGGTAATATATTGAGGGGGCCTGTGCCATTATTTTGTCATTGTGGCACATACCACCTCAGAGCAAAAGACTTACAGGTAAGGGCATCTTTATGGTGTCCTTGTGATTTGAATTAATGCTATCCAGAGCTCAATAGACCAGTGATTCCCGAGCGTACTCCCAGTTGTACCCAGAGTCACTTTCTGGGTACACGTCTCCAGAACCGTCCACTGTTTCTTCCTGCAGCCCCAGATGCTTAGAGAAACCTCGAGGTGCTCTCTACCCGGCATCTGACACACTGAGCAGCAAGACTCTGTCAGGCATTTGGTCAGAGGTGGAGCAGAATTAAGCATAATTCTTTCCTCTCCAGGCTCGTCCCATGAAGCTCAGTGAAAGCAATCACGAAGCTATTCAAGGAGACAGGCCACTGTCCTGCCTGGTTCTGCCCTGAACAGTCAGTCTCAGGAGCTCTGGACAGCTGTGGCTGGAGCACAGTCCTGAGAGATGAAAATCCTTTGAGAAACTGTCACTGAGGCCAAAGACTCGTGCTCACTTCTTAGTTGATAGCTGGCTCCTCTGGGATATTTCATTCTGGAACTGACTTAGCGGTGAAATCCTGCCTCAGAGCACAGGGTCTCTTAGGAGAAAGAAGCCTGCAGTGCCAAATTTACTCAAACATCACGTCCACAGCACAGCTCTGGACTCCCAGACTGAAGATAGTAGCACATGACATGGATTTCCATGCAGAAAAAAATGAACCCAGCAGGGACAGAGGGGTGGTGGGGGTGGCAGGTGTCACTAGCTTCTGTTTGTCTCTTGGCTTGTCTAGCTTACTGCTACCTTCTCCTCTCTTCTAGAGTTTCCCCCTTCCTCTCATGTTTGTCATGTTATGTAGAGCATTCGAATCATTCCTCCATTTCTTTTGAGAACCTAGGAGACACCTCCAGTTCCTTCTACTGTTTCATGCTATTATTGACAAGTGTGCTATTGACGATGCTCCTAAAACCTTACTCTCATGTTTAATGGATTCCCTCCTCTTTCACATCTCTGTTCTTGGCCTTATTTCTAGAACCTCCTCAGACAACCCACCTGAGACTGCCTAGTTACCAGGTTACCAGGGACTACTATCTTTCTCTTGGGAATCTCCCTTTCTGATGCTGTGTTGCTGAAGCCCTTCCCCTCCCGTCTTGCCAACATCTCCATTGGTTAGTGTTCCCGTCAGTTTTTGGTTACCTCTGTTCTCCTAGTCTATTGACCCTATCTTGTTCCAGCTCTGAACATAAAGTTATAAGAACAATTCACTCCCATTACTTCTATCAAGATTCCTGTACACTCAACAAATATTTACTGGTTGATAACGCTGGTCCAAATGATCTCTTTCTGCTTCTGTCTCTTGCACCTTGACATTCATATAGTTTCCCACCCTAGCTTTAGTCAATCACTTTATACCCATATTTTATGAAATCTCAGGCAATATCAATAATAAAGTACACTGATATGACATGCATCTCATAGCATGGAAAAATGCTGCCAATTAAAATCGCAAAATGTCATCAATTGTCAGAAACACTCCACTTCTGGGGTTGCTAAAATATGAAAAATATATGCATTTTGTAACACGCAGGGTGATGGCATTTTGTAGATCAGTGCAAAGATCCACCCTAATCTCCCTCTCCTTAGATATTAAATTTCTTGAAATAGATTGAGCTGAGGATCCCTGTCTTTTTACTTCCCAAGTATTCTTTATCTCTCTACAATTGCATTTCCTCCTCTAGTAAAACTTCTCTCTTAAAAATCACATGTCACTTTCGAATTACCAAATCTAGAGCATGTCATGGTGTGTACTTCAAAGGTGGCAGCCCAGGGTGGTCCTGCTGACCACCGTTCTGTCCCAGCTCCCTCCCTTTATTTGGAGACACCACAGTGACTACGAGATGAATCTTCCCCAGTTTTCAGAGATCTTGATCTTTGTCGTGTCATCTACTGCACTCACTGTCTGAGCTCTTTCTTCTGTGTGAGGCCCCTCGAGCCACAGCTCCGGGGAGGGCACCTTTAGTGAGATGCCATGTTGATGCCAAGTCTCTACCACCAACTTCTCTGTCATCTTTGAGCCACGGGGCCCAAGAGATCATTCCTCCTCCTGCAGGTATATCTTTCTGCTCTCATGCAAGAAACATGCTGTCCGCCATTCCTCCTGCCACCCTAGCTGCCCACCTCGCCACCTGACACCTTGGACTGGGGTCTGGGAGTCTGCTCTCCCCATGATCTGCTTGGGCCCACTGTGTTGAGGAGGCTCTGTGTCTCACTGGAGGGACTCTGCGTCCACATCTTCAACCTGGCCTCTCTCCCTGAACTGCGGATAGGCACATCTCATCACCTGGTCAGCATTGTTGTGAACGTCCAAGCAGCATCTCATATGCGTGATGCCTGAAGATAAATTCCTGGTGCTTCAGTTTCTTCCAGGCTTGTACATGCCAGGAGAGGACATCTCTCTCTTTTTTGCTTCTCAAGTTCAAAGACAGGAGAGTGTCCTTGATTCTTCACCTGACACTCACTCCTGTCCCTCCCACTGGCTCTAGCTATTCAGATATAGTAGCTCCAGGATCAGGTCATAGCTCTTCACTAGCACAGTGCGTGTGGGCTCACGGGAGCACCACCCACCACCTGACATGACCTCACTTGCCCTCTGCCCTCCAGCATCCGAGCATAGACTTGCTCTTTATACAACACCCGGAACGTGTCTTTTAAATGCAGTAGTTAGTCCAGAACATTTGATTTAATCTTCTGCTGTTGCTTCTGCCTTCATCAAGAGAGACCCAGGGTCAGTTGTGTTGCTAAGACTTGGTCTCCTGCTCTCTCTTCTCCTTGGCCTCAGAGCTATTGCAGTGGCCTCAAAGATGCCACAAACCTGGCACTTCAAGGCCTTTGCCAGTGTGTTTTCTGTGGCAATAAGATTCTTCTTCCAGACTGAATCCTGGTTCATTTCTCCAGTCCTGTTCTCTTTAAGCAGCGTATTGTCACATCTCCCTACTGTTCTGTGTAAAACAGCAGGCACTCCTTTCCTTTGGTTTACTATTTCCTGTCAGGAAAACTGCCATCTTACACCATACATTTACTTGTTTAGTGTCTCTTTTCCCATTTAGGTTTTAGGTTGCATGAGACTTTGCCTGTTCAACTCCCTGGCATATTTGCAGCCCCCAGGATGGCACATGGCACATAGTAGATGTTTGATACATATTCCTTCATAAGTTGAATAAATCCATTTTAATCCTGCATGGCCTCCCTTCATTCCTATAATAAAGAAAATATGTCTTATCTACTCCCTCAGTCTCATCTGTTCTAAATTTATATTTCTAGCTTAGTCTCTCTTCAGAGAGAGATTTGGAAACATCTCGAATCCAATCTGGTTCTCTGATTCCAAACTAGAATCACGAAAATTTTATGCCAGAAGCACTCTTCTCCTTTCAACCTTCATCTCATCAGATATTAATGCCATAATGGCCCCGGAGAGACAAACTTTCATCTCCATCACAGTGCAGTCATGAGTGAAGAGGGAACATGTTCAGAGTTAAGCCTGAGTTACAGAGCTGTCCATGTCTCTTTGGGGTGATACAGTTGTGTCTATGCACCACAGCATTGGCTGGGATGTCTTCTCTACCCAGGTCACCTGCTTCCACTTGGACAAGTATGGTTCACTGGTGGAGGCTGAGTTTTAACTCACATATGCTGAAACCCAACCTTCTAGGAAAGCCCATAAAAGCATGCTTAGAGGTGGGGTATTTGGAAAGAGGAGGGTAGAGCCACATATACAATGCTGTGAGTGTGTTACAAGGATGAACTTCTTGAGTTACAGCTACTTATGGCATCTTCAGTAACTAGTTTGTGGCGAACTTTCTGTATCCGCTTCCTGTGCCAAAGAACATCCAGTCATGTGCTGGGACCTACAGTCCAGCTCTCCACTGGGTATGTCTGGATGGGCTGGCTACGTGGCCACAGCCTGAAGGAGGCAGGCTGTCTCCCCTGCTGGGTGACTCTCATCTAATCCAGAGAATGCTGAGTGGAGCTAAACAGCCATCCCTTCTCCAGAGAAACAAAGACCAAAACAAAGGAAAGAGCTCTGTCTATCTGACTGCCTTCAGCTGGGATACTGGTCATTTTTTGCCTGAAATGCAAATATTGTGTCTTCTGGAGCCCTGAAGAACTGACATATCAGATTTCTAGATCTAAGGGTTTTGCACCTGGACTAAGATAAGGTGTTGGTTCCCCCGGGACAACAGCAGACTTTAGGGCCTCTCAGCCTCCATGACTGTTTAGGCCAATTTCTTGTTGAAAATATCTATCTTTGTGCCCTTCCTGTTGGATTTGTTTTTCTGGAAATCCACCAATAACATATTTTGCCTGTGTCATGAAGTATTTGGAAACAGAAGATATGCAACAGTTATCTAGTTGAGCCCTGGCAAGAGAAATGACCATATTTCTGCCCCTCCTCAGTGCTATACTACAGTGGATTTAGTTCTAGAATTAAGAATCTGACTGTCTTGACTCAAATATTGGCTTTGCTACTTTGGACTGTGTGATTTTAGGGACTTTACCAAGCCTTTCTATGTCTGTGTTTATTTTTCTGAAAAATGGGTAGTAGCCTTTACATGAAGTTGTCAAAAGTAAAATATGGATAACACACAGAAGTACTCATATAGTAGATTCTACAGGGGGCTTTGAAGGCATATTAATCACAATCATCAAGCACAATGTATTCTTGGGCAGGTGTCCATAACAATGAGGTGAGATATCATGGTATGACCCCTCTGTCCCTGATCCCCAGGAGGATCTCAGGTGATAATCTAGGCCCAGGATGTCCCCTGAGGCTCCCTGGTCCTTTGAAGAGAACTGATGATCAGAATTGGGTGCTCACATGCAGTATACACCATCAGATTAGAGAGACCCAACACACTAGAACAGGAATGAATGATGGATGGATTTGCTCAGACCTTGGCTTGTCTTTTCATAGTCAGGATAACTTTGTCTCATTTTCCATGGATTCAGTGATGAAGTACTTGGACAGAATAACTATGACAGAGTGTGTGATACAGACTGTGAATGGGGACTGCTGCTGTGTTTGCTATTTTTAGTGTAATGGAAATCTTACCTTCATTTCTTGATTCTCATTTTAATTCTCAGTCATCTTTAACTTACATTTGTAAAAATTAGAATTATTCTTACAATTAAAAATAATTAGAGCTGGGTGTGGTGGCTCACGCCTGTAATCCCAGCACTTGGGAGGCAGAGACAGGAGGATTGCTGAGTTTGAAGCTTGCCTAGGCTACATAGTGAGCTCAGAGCCAGCCTGAACTACAAAGCAAGACCCTGTCTCAAAAAAAAAAAAACTTACCAAAAATAATTAGGATAAGGATTCAGAAATATGCTTATTATAGATAGCTAACTATATGATCATTATTTGAAATTTGAATATACACATTTTGAAAATTAAAATTTCATGAAGAATTCTCCCTTTTGATTCATAAGCTTCCAGGCACTGGACTCCACATCAGATAATCAGTAATGAATAAGCAAAAATATCTACTAAGTTTTCCTCTTTAATAACTAACATATTCTCTTTATTTCATAGAAATTTATCTTAACATTTTTATAAGGAAATATTTATGTGTAAAATATTTATGACACATATTTAAAAAGTGAAGCAACTTGCAAACAAAGTACCGATGCACTCAGTACTACTAAATGGAAAGTAGTCCTCTGCAATGCTTTGAGATTTCAGAATAGGGGAACTAACTCAGAAAAAAAAAATTGTCTTTGGAAAATGCATTCAGTCTTCCAGTTATTTGAGTTGATTTAAAGACATTTACCTTTTCCAGTTCACCCACACTTGATGTAAACTAGGTCTGGGCTCAGGCACAGTCGTGGTGGTCAGACAGCTGCTCCAAGCCAGAGGTCACAGAGGTGTCAGTACAGACACCTGTGGGGCTCACTGACACTTCCCTGGGCAGCCCAGGGCCTGCTGGGGCTCTGGCAGATGATGCTGCAAAGACTTCAAAGGCCAAGTTAATGAAACTCTTAAATTTGAAAGTAGTCTGTACCCAGAATGAACAAGACATGGCTTCACCAAAGTGTCAAGACAACTCTAGGGCAAGACAGACAGGTGGGATCTGCCTGCCCCATGGGGCGGTGTCTCCTGTAACCCTGTCCATCCTTAGAGTGTGGATGGCCAGTCAGTCATTTCACGGCTCCTTTCTTCTCACTACAAAGAGGTTACATAATGCAGGAGATGTTCCATGTGGTATCTGCAGCCACCATATTCTTCTGACATATGACAAATAAGATCTTCCAGTGGTCTGCATCAGGTGTTCTTTGGACTCTTAGTAGAAGTCAACAATGCAAAAGGATCCTGTCGAGAAATTCCAGAGACACATGCTTCTTCCTCCATGAATCTCGCTAGACATCCATTCCATGGTGCAAGTGTGTGTGTGTGTGTGTGTGTGTGTGTGTGCACGTACGCGCACAAGCATGTGTGTGTGAATAGGTGACCAGGGAGTTTTAAGCATCTTCACATTTCTTTATGCCTCCTGCTTTGGCAGTGCACTCGCACAGAACAGCAGCCGTAGTTCACAATGTGCCCCACTGCTCTCCAAAGCTCAGCAAGAAACAAAACAGGAAATCTTCCCATTCATGAGAGAGGAGGTTTTATTATCATTATGTCTGCATTTCTGAAAGCTCCTGCATTGTCTTTCATCACGTCTTCTATGAAACCTGTCACTCAGCATATGGCATTCTGTTCATAATATTTAAATTCTGACAATACAAATCCTTAGCTTTTTATGGAAAGCTGGCTTAGGTTTTAGAGAAAACCTGGCTGTGAAGATATCATTTTGGAAGTTTAAAATTTTTCTGTTTCAAAATGTTTTCAACTGTTTTTCATATTTGAAATGGTTTTATCTCCCAGTAAACTTGCCATTCACTATGACCCAATTAAAAAAAAAAACACAGAAGTATTTGGAAAACAGGCATGCAAATAAGCCAGCAGAACTCACAAAATGTGCATGGCTGTAAAAGCACTGGAAATAATAAAATCCATATACCCCATTTTTAAACTTCTTTGTATCAGAAAAGAATCACTGAAGTTATTCAAATTTACTTTCTTTCCTTTCTTTTTCTCACCTTCAGATGAGCACATGCTATGAAAGTCTGGGGCGACCCTGATTATGGCTTTCCAGTTGACTCCCTATCCATTTACCATGATTCATTTCCATTGTAAAAATGTAGAGGGCTCTTGTGTTTTTTTTTTCTTTTTTCTTTTTTTTAAAGAACAACGATTAAAGTAGCTCATTAATTCCAGAATTTCAATCTAAAAAAACTCCAAAGGAAGTTTGTCTTTTTTGATGATAGTTTACATTAAAATATGGAATAATGTAAATACTAGCCAAAACCTTTTACTTTTTAGTCAAAGAAAATTCAAGTTACTACAAATTTTTGTTAGACTCATCAAGTGCTTTGTGAGTATAACTCCCCAAGGATGACCAAGGCTCCAACCTGTCATGTTTTATTTTATGTGGATCATAGTAGATCAAAACACATGGAGTTTACAGTTTGGAGTCTTCTTAACCTCAGGGGCATTCGGGGTGCCCAGGTTAACAAAGCATGGGCAAATATGTTGAATTCTCCATTCCAACTGGAAGGTAGATTTCTGTCCCTACTCCCTTCTCATTTTGTCACAGGGAGGATAATAAACATATGTTTCTATTTGGCCTTTTGTTATATTCATTGGGAAGCAGATCTAAAGACAAAGATCTCATACTTCCCCCAGCGGCCTCCAGATCATAGCTGTGGTGATTCAAAGAAGCAACACAGTAGAAATGAAATGGGATTTGGGGAAAGACAAAGTTGGACAGAGTTGGTCGCCACAAAGGTTAGTGGTCTCCTGTGAGCCTTTGGGGATGGCCTTCAGGCTTGTACACTAGCACCAACTGCTTTGCGGTCTGGGTGGGCCAGGTCTGAGGTATGTGTCAGCTTGGTGCAGCAGAGTTCAGGAACAAAACTAACCTGAGGAAGCTTCAGCAAACAGGGACCTTAAAGGGTGTGTTAGTCAGCTGTCCATCACTGGGGCAGAAGGGCTTAGAAAGTCACCAACCTCTACTGTTGGTAGGATTGTAGACTTGTGCAACCATTGTGGAGATCAGTGTGGAGATTCCTCAGAAAACGAGGATTAGAGGTCCCATTTGACCCTGATATCCCCCTGCTAGGAATATACTCAAAGGAATGAAAAGAATCATATCGTAAAGACATATGTGCAACCATGTTCATAGCAACTCAGTTTGTGATAGCACAATCTTGGAAACAATCCAGATTCCCATCAACTGGAGACTGGATAAAGACAATTTTTTTTTAAATAAAACTACTCTGTCATAAAGAATGCCAAGTTTTATTCATTTGTGTGCAAATGGACACACCTTGAGGACACACTAAGTGTGAAATAAATAGGTCGCAGGTATGTAAATATCATATCTTTTCTCTGGTATGAGAACCTGTAGATGTAAATGAGTTCTAGAATGTATGATAGATTTTGTGAAAAAGAAAACATTCAAAAGGAATGTGGTAGGGGAAAGTAATGAGGGGAAAGAATAAATATGATTTGAAAAGAAAAAGAAAGCACATGTATATAGGGGATGGGGGTTGTGGGGTGGGTAGGGATATGGATAAAAGTGAGAATTAACTTGGGTCATACACTGGTACAAATTCCCCAATATTGAGTGTGATTGTGAGCTGCATATAAAATGTACCAATAAAGAATTCAATTTTTTAAACAAGTCACCAGCCAGAGGAGAGGCCCACTTTGGCTCCAGGTTTACAAGGTTCCAGCCATGGTCACCTGGCTCTAAGGCAGAAACATCATGTGGATTGGATGGTGCAGCCAGGAAAGGGCACCCGACGCTCACAGGCTTCCTTCTTCCTCTGATTTTACTTCCTCCAGACCACAGCCCAGGGATGGTGCTGCCCATTTTCAGAACGGTTGTCCCTTTAGTCTGCTTTCTCACATGCCAGATATCTCTGGAAACGTCCTCACAAATACACCCAGCAGCCTATTTCGCTAACTTTCAAAGCATTTCCCCATCCGGGTTAAATTAAGATCAACCATCATAGTAGGCATCTCTGTAATTCACCATCAATCATGGACATGCCTGCACATGTATTCAAGTCTATGTGTGCTCACCTGTGTACTTTATAAAGCCTATCCTTATATGAGTTATTTTTGCTGCTGTATAATGCAAGCTATTTTAGTTATTCTAAAAGAAAGGAAGTGACAGTGATCAAATATATTGCAGATATCTGAAGCTGTCCCTTGAACCACATGCCCAGAGCCCAGTGTTAGCTCCTCCTCCTGGACCAAGGCTGGTGTGAGCTGCTGCTCGGCCCCCAACCGCACAGTGTAATAATATATCCAGTGCTCATGGTGATGACAGATACGGTTGGAATGAAGCTGTAGGAAGAAGAACAATCTTATCTCAGCATGAAGAATATTAATAATAATTCACAATGCACTGGTCCCTTGGTCTCAGCTACTCTCCTTTGGGGAAATGAATTGATCTACTTTGGCTTCACTCAGCATGGTGTGGGGGTTCTGCAGCCCGGCCCCTCCTTCTGTCACGTGTGTTAGACTCGTGGTGACTCACATCATGAAGTGCAATCATTTCTTCAACTTTTATCCTGAAAGTGGCAGCCGGTTCCCGCAGACCAAGATGGGCCCTCCACTCCTATTCAATCACTGACAGTTCAATTTGTTTCACCAAAATCCTTTTGTCTTACCTCTAACTCTCCCCAGATAACCTCTTCAGGAATAATTATATCTTTGTAGTCTTCAGACATGCTTTGTGCCTGTCACAAAGACCAAGTAAAACTTCTCAGGTTTGAGAGATCCTTTGTGTCCCATGGAAGGTCAGGTTTTACTCCATCTTTGGAACCTAAAGTGATAGTGTAATCAGGTGAATTTCATCACTGACAAATAGATGTACAAATGCTTTCTAAGGATGTATCTATTATAATCAAGTGATAACTTGTAAAGCATCAGAAATGGTTTTGAAATAATCACAGTTTTCTGAAAAAAGGTAAAAAAAAAAATCAAAATGAATTAAACTTGACCTGAAGGTGGCTTTATACAATAATGAGGCACTTAGACTTGTGAGAGTAATGGCTTGGGTTTCCGTCCCCCCGGTACCCTTTCTGGATGTGTGACCTTGGGTAAGCTACTATATCCATCAGGATTTTAGTTTCTAAAGGGCCAAAGGAAATAGTCAGAGCCTCTACAATATAAGGTTACTGTAAGACTTACACAAACATAAGGTGTTCAGAAAATCAACTGGCCTGGTCTATGGCCATGCGACCCAGAACACGCCCAGTCTCCTCTGATTTTGGAAGCTCAGCAGGGTCGGGCCTGGTTAGTATTTAGAAGGGAGAAAATTAATTGGCCTATAGTATGTGCTACAAAATCTTAGTTAATTTGAATGAACAATTCTAGGACAAAGATAGCTATACATTTTTATAAGAGATTTAATGCCTTTTATACTTTGTAACTACTTAAATTTTTATTACTTTGAGTGTCTTACCAGTATGGGTTAAAATAAACATGGACACATTTCTTTAGTACCTGCTTGTGTACATTATATATTCATCATTACAGAACATCCATAACAAATGTCCTTGAGATGAGAGATGAAAATAACAGCCTGCACTTATGTTCCTGGGGTCCTGTGGCTTCTAAGACTCAGCTTCCTAAACACCTCTGACTATAGCATTACTTTATCTGATGACCAGTGGTAAGCAAGGGCTGAGTAAAGAAATATTCACAGACCTCTGATTCTTCAGACAGAATCAGTCTCTTATTCTTCAGGGTTACTTCTCAAGCCTGCTGATTAAAAAAAGGAGAAGGAGGAGAAAGAGAAGGAGAAAAACAAGAGGATGAAGATGAGGAGGAAAAGAAAAAGGAATGAAGCTATTAACTTGAAATGTACTTTATGGCATTAAGTCAGATTAAATAGTATATAAGCAGGTAAGTTAAATACTGTAACTCTTCTGTCCTTTGTGTAAAAGGAGGGAACGCACTGCTACATACTATACCTGAGCTTACATGTGTGTTTTCTTCCTGCTGGTGTTTGTGAAATTAGCGCAGTGTGTACTGACCACTTCATATGGCGCATACGGGGAAGAGGAGCATCCCGTGTCCAGACCTGGCCATGGCTTTGTTTCTGCATATTTATCATCCATCGTTATGATGAGAAAATCAGGCACATTTAGGAACCAGCTCCCCGGCCCTGCTCCATGCATCCTGCTGAAGCTACCTCTGGCTTGGGCCTGTGCTTCCTCCCTTAGCCCACACTCTCACTCAGGGATGAACCCACGCCCCGGGGGCCAGTCCACAGCACCCTTGGTCTGCGACCAGCTGAGATCTCTCGGAACATGGAGCCCATTTCTGTTAGAACTGATAACCATGTGCCGAGTGAGAACAGCCTTGCCCTTGTGTCGCCCATGAGAGAAAGTGCAGATGAGCAGAGGCAGGAGCATTTCTTCTGGATCTGCTGAAACTCAAAACATTAAATTACCTCAAAGCATGTGAGTGACAACAGGCTGGCTTCTCCCTCTTCTTTAATCTTGACAGAACTAGAGTTCCACTACTTGCATCTGAAAGGAGGGACTCTACGGCTTACCTAGCATGACATTTTGTCTCTTCACATCACTTTACTCTTTAAGGGTTGAACGGCTAGCTTGAGTGAGATACAGTCATTATAATAATGATTCTCCAGAAATAACAGGCAAAGAACACCTTAATAGGGAATATTTTTCCTTCCAATATCTTCATGTATTGAAAACTCTTGAAGCACCAACTTACTTCTTCCCATAAACTTGGAGAAACGGTAAGAATTTTGTCTGTGAGGGACACCAGTTCAGTCCTCGTTATTTATGGGTTTTCTCTTTTTTTTGTATTAGAGAAACTGCACAATCAAATATGCTTGGGTCTCTTATGGCTTATGATCCCTGGGTTTGTGGAGGGTTGGAAAGAAGGACTCACAGAGGAGAGCTGCTGTTTCCCCCTTCAAGTCTGGTCATCTTTCTGACCTACTCACCTGTCCTTTTCTGTCATCTACCATTTCTCTGCAGGCTTTCCTCCCTCCCTTCCTTCTCTTCCTCCCTCCCTCCCTCCTTCTCTCCTTTCCTTGAGAAGAACTAATCAAGAGCGAGCAGCACAGACCAAACAAGGGAAAGACAGCTCAAGGGTGTCACCGTGAGAAGGCAGTCCCAGGCACACCCCTTCCCGACACAGTTTAATAACAGGTGAAATCATTTCCAAAAGCAGAGCTGAAACCCGAGAAGTGTGGTGAGAACACATCTGGGCTGAGAGCAATCACTGTACGAGGTCAACTCGGACCAGCTCTGGGAGCCCTGGCGGGTGCGTCAGCATGGGGTGTCCCAGTCACGGCTGGCAGGACAGGCCAGGGGAGCACACCACGGTGAAAAGTTGCTTGCCAAAGTACTCTTGAGTTCTAGAAGCCTGTAGAGACCGAATGCCTTACTGGCTGGAAGACTATGTGGTGAGAAACATAAGTGTAAAAAAATTAGATTTTTAATTGTTTTTTTCCTGTTAAGTGTCCAACTCTATGTGTCTTGGCAGTTGTATATAATCATGTGGCCAAAGTCCAAAATAAGAGAAAAGACCTTTTCATTTCCCCAGAAAGTCCTTCAAAAGCTACTCAAACTCTATGTTCACTGTTTTTAGATTTCATATAAAAAGCATCGATTGGCATGCACTTTTTGCCTGGTTCCTTTCAGTTACTATAATTTACATAAGACTCAATGAGCCGGTCGTCTTGTGCTTACTGCTGGAGAGTCTCCAGCGTGTGGCCGTCCCAGTTTGTCTGTCTCCATTGCGGACACTGCACAGTAGTTTCATGTTGGGCTGTGAAGCTCAGTTCAGGATGAACCCAGTCTCTCTGAGAGAACAATGCTGTGAGCGTCCACAGAGAGCTGCTTGGCCCGGTGCCAAGAAGAGGGGTCAGGAAGGCCGAAGCTGCACCTCAAATGTCAGGACTGTTCTGTCACAGGGAGGGTGGAGGCTGCACAACTGGCACAGGTGTGGAGGGAATCAAGTCCCAGGCCTGACAAGCCAAGGCACATTCCAGAAGCTGAAACCATCTCAGCCCAGAGCCTCACGGGCAGAGGAGCTGAGACAGGTGGGAGAGGCTGCCGGGGAGTGGCAGGGAGCCAGCCCGAGCAGGCAGGTCGGCAGTCTGAGTTCCGTCCTGATGACACTGCGAGGCGAGTGTCACTTTCCACGTTTACCTTCTTTTTGTTGTTTTCTTAGGGTATATAATAGGGGGGAAAATAGAAACCAAGCTACATCACGTACAGGTACAAATTCCCTGTATGAATGGGATCATTATGTACAACTAAAATGTACCAATACACTTAATTAATTAAAAAAGAAGAAACTGGGCTACAACCTCATGAAATCTTACTGAAAAGGGGAGAAACTGGACACCCACACAAAGAGAATGCCATGGAAAGATCAAAATGATGTTTTTCAGGTCAAGGAGTGATGCAGACCAGCAGAAGCTGGGGAAATGTCCACACACAGACCCCAGGCCCTGAGAGGGGCAGACCCCGAAGGCCCCTTGACTGGGACTTGTGGCCTCCAAAACTCCAAGGCAGTGATCTTCTGTTGTTCTAACACCCATTTTGTGGCAGTTGAAGATCCTAATTTCTCTTCCCTCCCCTCCCTCCCCCTCCTCTCCCCTCCCTTTCCCTTCTTTTCCTTTCTTTTAATCATAATGACCAAGAATAATATATTCTCACTAATGCTTACTGTCTTACATTGTGCTTGTTATCAACAATTCCTCCTTCAGGTCGACCTGAGAGAAGTCACACTAGCTTCCTTCTGTGTGTTGGACACATAGTTATTTTAACTTTCAGGTTTTGAACCGTGTGGAACGAAACATGAAATCTTTCAGAGGTGCTCATATATTTTATGCTTAGACACAGTAAGTGATTTTCCAGATGTCAAATGTGGAACCACAGACCTGGAAGTGGTGTCAGGTTGTCAATTACAATATAGGTGACCCCAAGTCTCAAAAATCTTAGGATATTACAATTATTCATTGTCTATCCCTAACTAGGAACTCTTGAAAAAAAAACTGAAGCCTTCCTGAGGAACTCAGTTTTATTTTTACAGAGTTCTAGCCCTAAAGTCCTTCCTCATACTTCTCAGAAAGCCTATTTTTGCACAGCTAGAACCATCATTCACGACTCTGTTTTGTGATTCCCACAAACCAGTTGGGTTGTTGTTTTCATGGCTACTTGCTGGGTATTTGAAAATAGATGTCATGTCTGCTCAAACTTCTGAAATCAAAACCAGACTTTTTTCAGTTATCCTTGACAATAGGTTCTTTGTTCACTTTTTGTCCAGTTTTTCTCAGAATAGGCTTCAAAGTTACAATTCCAAGGAGGTTATTTGCTCAGAAAGGGGCGCAGAGTCATGTGGATGGTGAACAGCTCTCCTTGAAACAGGGCTCTCCCTGTCATGGGCTGGCTTTTGTGTTTCTGTTAATGGAGCTCAGACTTATACTGAACATGTGGTTTAGACATCTCTGAGTTGTCTTAAGCTGAATTTGAAGTGATTGCACCTTAACCCAGACACTTCTATTTAAAATTATCAATGGAAATATTCTAGGGTCGAAAGGCGAGCCTCGTCTTACAAGGGTCATGTCAGCAGCTTCGTGCAGCGAAGTGGATTCCTCATTGAGGACTTGACCAGGAAGGTTCATTCCTACCAGAAAACCATAAAAGGTTTGGGTAGTGTCTCCTAGAACTATTTGATTCTCTCTGATATTGCAGCCACTGGCAACACTTATCCATGAAGCACGAGAAATGAGATCAAAGCCACTGAGAATCACAGTTTTTAGTTTGTATATAATTATAATTAGTTTAAACATAAATAACCTAGTGGTTACTCTATTAGATCATATAAGTATGTAAAAACACTTCATCATTACCACCAAAAATTAAACCACAGCTGAATGGTAACCTTTTAAAAAGGTAATATAGTTAATACTTTGGATTTTTACCATTTTGTGCTATTTGTGATGATTACTCTAAAGAACACTAGAATTACAGGTCTGAGTCAGAGGGAATAACTTTTTACTCCTGTACTATTTGTCAGTATTTCACTTTGCACTTTGTCTATTCAGAATGAGAACCTTTTTATGTTTGGGTTTTTGTATTGAAGCTGTATTTTCCCCCGATGGAATTAGCAGCATTACATCTTTTATGATAGGTATTTATTCTTTAATCATTTCAGAAAGCTAATCAGTAAGGCTGCTGGAGTTAAATTCTGACTTGTCATAAAATTGCACAGATTGTAATATCCCCAAATTCTTAAGTATTTAATTGGTTATGACTTATCTCATTCCAATTTGTTATTTTGCTTTGGTTTAAGGAAGTAATGTATTCATTTTGTTGGTTTTTAACCAATCTTTATTTTGGCCTAATCAAGTACTTTCTTTTAAATTTTCATTATACCAGCTTTTAGTGTGCATGTGTCTTCATGCCAGAAGCATTGTATATTAGTAGTCATTAAGCAAATGCCAGAGGATTAACAAGTGCTCTATGCCTGATTTTTCAATATACTAAATCACTGAGTAGCATATGCCCAGGAAAACACTAGAGTAAAGCCCATCAGTTGAGAAATGGATAAATCCTAGTGTGTTGTTATTGCCTTGGTAAACTGCTATGTAGCTTTTAAATACTGATATATGTGAAATTGTATGCAGAATATTTAAGAATGAAAACATTAATTAGAATATAAATTATGTTTACTGGTTGTAATTATGTAAAAATTTAGGTTTCAACATTGAAATATAAGATGTAATAAATTGCAGTTTAACATTAAAAGTTTATTTTTCCATAAAATGTTGATGTGTGTAATAAATAATAAAAGCTTAACTAACAAAGTGGTTTTTTTTAGGAAAACTACTTCAAGAGAAAGGGAGTAGAGGTGAGGAATGATCAGACTGAGACAGAGAAAGAAGAGAGAGAGAGAAAGAGATAAAAACAGAGAAAAAATATTTCTAAGAGAATGGGTTCCAAGGCATTTCCTAGAATTAACATTGGAGGATAACAAATCCCTTACCCTCTGATGTTAGATCGATTTTATAGGCATAGAAACATTGCCATAGCTATACAAGTAGAATTGGCAAAAAATAATGATGAGCTTCTAAGTTGAGACAGGTGGTTGAGTTGTCCTGTTAATAACCCATTTGTGCTTAGGAAGAAAAGGAGTGACCTGTCTGGTGGGGATATTCCCTGGTCTCTGCTGGGCTTATCACCAAGTGGCTATGCTGAGGTTGGAAAGTCTGTGTCAGAGCAGCAGACATTACCTGAAGCCTTTCAATTTCTTGGAGCAGAGAGAAAGTGAGAGAAAAATAATTACAACAGACTTACTCTGAGCAGGGGACTCAGGAAGGCACTTTGTATATGTTATTTATTTATTCATCACAACAGCCCCAAAAGGATGAGGAGTCTCAACTGATATACAAATTATTTATCAAAAAGTTTTAAAATGTACCAGTGCAAGCCATAATACATATCTAATTACCATTATGCATCTATTATGTAGTAGATATATTAGACCTTCTATCTACATATATCACTAATTTTTTTTTTTTCTTTTGAGACAGGGTCTCTGTAGTTCAGGCTGGCCCTGAGCTCACTATGGTGCCCAGGCAAGCCGCCGTGAACTCAACAATCCTCCTGTCTCTGCCTCCCGAGTGCTGGGATTACAGGCATGAGCCACCACGTCTGGCATTGTGGTATGTGGTGTTGATTGTTGGTGGGCGTGTCTCACACCCAGCATTATATGTGGTTACCAGGGATTGAACTCAGGTCCTTGCGCTTGCGAGGCTGGCACCGGAACCACTGAGCTAACCCTCCGGCCCTTGTTTTGTTTTTTTTTGAGACAGGGTCTCGCTTTGTAGTTCAGGCTGGCTCTGAGCTCACTATGTAGTTCAGGCAAGCCTCGAACTCAGCAATCCTCCTGCCTCTGCCTCCTGAGTGCTGGGATTACAGGCGTGAGCCACCATGCCTGGCAATAGTATCAGTTTTAATAAGGTATGTCACATATGTGGGTGTATATATGCACACAGGTATTCATACATGTTTGTATGCATGTCACATGAATAGGAAAATTTCATTGGCTAGAAACAATGTTTCATACATGAGGTACCATCTAATAGTAGGTGAAGTCACGTGAGATCTGAGACCAGGAACAAGGTCTGAGAACCACTGTAGAAATTACACTGTATATTTCTTCCACTTTTGAAATTGTTTGAATTGATTTTTTGAATTGCCCCCCTCACAATGATCTCAGACAAGCACCATGCGGGATTCCTTACTGGAATTTCAGAAATGCAGTTTGATGTTTTTGTCTTGCTGTGTTCAAGGTCTGAAATACTAAGTCCTGGAATAAGATGATGAAGATATTTAAGAGGTCAATCCTCCTTCTTCCCTGAGAGAGAGAGAGAGAGAGAGAGAGAGAGAGAGAGAGAGAGAGAGAGAGAGACAGAGAGAGAGAGACAGAGACAGAGACAGAGACAGAGACACAGAGAGAGACAGAGAGAGAAAAAGAAAGAGAAATAGAGTTGAAGAAGAAAATAGAGCTTTTGCATAAGAGAGGGAAAAGGAAGGGACAGGAGAGAAAAGGGATGAAGATAGAATTAGGATGAATTATGTACAAACTTTCCCACAATAAAGACAATCATGATGCATTACAGATACCCAAATTAAAAAATAACGATACAAGAGGTTAACACTGATGTCATAAATTTGATATGAGGAGCTTGACGTACTTATTTTGAAGTTATTTACGAGGGTCTTAAAATGAGCTTGTGGTAGGGCTAGTTCCACCCCAGGAGTTTAAATTTTCTGTTTATGCTTTCATCACACCCTCGATCTTTAATCTGTTAGCTCAAATTCTTGTATAATTGATCTTTATCTTCATTAAATTTTATTTCCTTCTCTTTGAGAAAAGTGATGTCAAACAAAAATATCTCATGGAGAGTAATAATAAAATTTCTGCAAAATAGCACACTTTAAATGTAATACCCTTTGCAATAATAAAATAAACAGGAAGAGGATAAATTATTACTTAAATTATGAAAACCTCTCATTTTTGCTCATTAAACATGACTTCCCAAGCTGATACCCTTCTTTACCAATGAAGATTTAGTCATTGTTAAGAGTCATCTGTAATTTGTTGACCAATACTGTGTGTACAATTACGTATTACTTTGCAAGGGACACAGTAACAAAGGACTGAACTATTTAAATAATGTGAAGTAGCATTCTTACACTTCTGGTAGATTGCAGTCCCAGACCAAGAGGTCCACAGGGCTCATTCTGCTGAGGCCTTCTCTTGGCTTGTGCATAATCACATGTGCTTTCATGTTATTGTCTTCTCTGTGTGTGTGTCCCAAATTCCTCTTCTTAGAGAGACCCAGTCATATGGGAGTAGGGCCACCCTAATGACTTCCTATTACTTCCTCTTTAAGGGCCCTGTCTCCACATGGAATCACATGCTGAATTACTGGAGGTTAGAACTCAACACTGGAATTTTGGAAGAAAAAGGCAACCTGTAATAGGAGAAATTTATATAGTGAGTGTGCCTTTGTGATAAAGTGGTGGGATGCATAAAGTCCTATTTTTTTTTAGGAAGATAGGTTCCAAGACATTAAATGCCAAGGTCAAGAAAGAGAACACAATTCTCTGAAAGAAAGGAAGGTGTAGAAATTATTTTGTCCTGTTCTTGAATCCCTGCTTTGTCCACTGTACCTTAGATACCACATTGAGCCATGCAGATTTAATATCTCACTGAGCAGAAGGGAGGCAAAGGTTAAATACAGACATGGTCTAGTTTTTCTTCTTTAACTAGAATCCACCTTTAAAGCGGTCTGTCTACACACTCCACAAACTCTGGTGCAGATTCCTATGGAGTAAAATTTAAAGTTTAGGAAAATTTGTACTTGTTTTCACATTTCCAAGTTGCGTGTTTAGTGCGGCAATGAACTGTTACAGAGTGTTCGCCAGTACAGGATGTCCTGGGTCTTTCTGCACCCTGTGGGGTGTGGAGACCCTTTCTCGCAGTGCTCTGTGGGAGCCCAGTGACCAGCCCTATAGGGCCCTAGCTTGTGTCTCACACAGAAAGAAACCTGGGTCTGGGAGTCAGATAGTTGCTAAGCCTTGTGTGGAGAGAGGGAAAAAAAAAAAAAAACGAGCAAGGTGAACAATGGTCTTTCTTATCTGTGATGTGAAGCCACACAGCTCTCCAGGCCTTGGCTTCTGTTTATCTAGGAAGTGCCATGATACAGTCTCTCACTTTGGGATCTAAGGTGCTTGGGCTTTCATTGTTAACAACATTTTTTTTTACATTTTTATTAGTACAGACTAGTGATTCGGACTGAAAGTCTTTTTATTGGGCATCTTCTTAAATGCACATGCCACACCTTAATCATGTGGGCTCTTCAGTCCTACCCAGATCTCCCCAGGGGTCTCACATTTGGGGGACTTGATCGTGTTCTTGTCTCGTTATTCACCCTCACCCTCCTTCCTTTAGTCCCTTCCTCTTGCTCAGTAGACATCTCCCTTCTACTTTCTTGTGATTAATAATATTTTTAGTACCACTTAAATAGTTAAAATTTTTAAAAAGCAGAACTGTTGCTTTAAAAATAAACTAGAAAGTTGACATTTTCGGAGAAAGAGTTGATTAATTTTAAACACTTGGGATGAATTGGGGATTTCATTTTCCATTTTTAAATATGTCTCTTATACCAGAAAATCAATTAAAGCAAATTACTATAGATCAATGTTTCTGTTTCACTTCAGATTTTATATTTCACACAAACCTTCCATCTGAATCAAATCTTCTAAACAGATCTTTTGTGTTAAAAAAATTTCAGAACAAGAATTTCTGAAATAGTTGTCATTTATTGTAAAATATTTAGAAAGTACAGAAAAAAAACATAAAGATAGACAAATTTTGGCCCAAATATCACTGGTTAGAGATGAACACAAGGCACATTTTAATGTATATAATTTGTATTAAGCAGTAGTCCTGGTATTTTGCTTTCTCATTAACTCCATTATACTTAACACATCATTCTAAGAGTTTCCTCATATACAACATGAATCATGTGGGCTATGGCTAAAAGTAGTAACCATGTCAAATCACACGTGCCTTCTCTTCTACTTCTTTAACATGCTTGACTATCAGTACTGCTTCTAACAGTAGGGAATGAAAATAGTTCAGAATCAAGTTTCCCACCAGTGGATGAGAGCCAGGCTAAGAAGATGAAGCTGTGGCTGCATTCTAGAGTCTAGGCGATAATGTCTTACAGTCTTCTCAGGTACTTTCCTTGTGGCTATCTTAGTTTTCTAGCATAATTGATGACCTTTATGAACCAAGATTCAAACTACTGCAGACAGTAAAGGATTAACTTAAAATAGTGATACAAGTGCTACTGTTACCATTCAGAAAAAAAAAAAAAAACATGCAGCATTCAATAGTGGCGACAGACTCTTGAAAGTCAGATGTGGCCTCTCTGAGTGTTTGCTGGAAAGCAGAATGAGCTCCAATCAGCTTCCCCATCTGGGGTTCTGAGCATGCATAAGTGCAATAGCCAGGCCAGAGTCAAGATTCTGCACTCTGGGTTTCATTTTTTTCCTTAGAAGCTGCTAGTGTTATTTGCCACTGACATTCATAGGAGAAACTTGCTTGGAATGGCAGCTGACAAATAGCAGATGTTGCAGAGCGGTAAGATCTGATGTCACGTGTGACTCTATCTTTATGGGAATTCATGATGTTCCCCAGGCAGGGGGCCAAGAGATAAGTACCAGAGCTTTGAAGTGAGATTGTGAAGATGAGACAGCACAGGCTGTGTCTTCAAACTACATTTTCCTGGCTGACTGGAGGAGCTCTCCTCATTCTGCCAATGATATTTTTAAAGGCAAGGCCAGGTCTAAAGACTGTACTTGGTGTTTATAGGATGCAGGTTGCAGCATGATCAGTCCTGGCTGGTGGTTCCTAAGTAACTGACTTGTCTGGTGCTCTGACAGCTTCCTGAATCTCTTGCTGCATTATGGCATAAGAGCACGATGTTCTGCTTAGCAACTGGCTTAGAGAAACAGATTTCCCCTACTTAGGGGCTTTGACAGCAAAGGGATACCCTGTGACCATCTTTCACCCTCATAGTCTTTCCCTTTTTTTTTTTTTTTTTTTGAGACAGGGTCTCGCTTTGCAGTTCAGGCTGGCTCTGAGCTCACTAGGTAGCCCAGGCAAGCCTGGAACTCAGCAATCCTCCTGTCTCCCGAGTGCTGGGATTACAGGCGTGAGCCACCACGCCTGGAACGTATTTCCCTTTTTCAAGCCTTAATCTTCAAAAGCTTTTGGCCAGGATGATACTTTGCAGTATCTGTGGACAATTATGAGATTTTATATCAATGCAGGAAAACTCTCAAGATGGTCAAGTTCCACTGGTTGTCTAAAATAGTATAGTTCTATGCTGCATCATCACCAAACATGTACTTACTTTAAAAGAACAACAACAAAACACTACTATAATCTTAAATTTTTAAATATTTAGCATGTCTTGTTTTACTTGTCCTAATTAATCTGCCAGCCAGTTATTTAGTAGATAACGAAACAGAATCAGTGATTTTACTTTAATGAGTTTGGAGCTCATATCTTTCAAAGTAAATGTTTCTTTTCTACTTACAGGGTTTTTTTTTTTTTTTGAGATAGGTATTTGCTGTATAATCTATACTCACTTTGAACTAGCTTTTGTAGACTAAACTGGTCTTGAACTCATGATAATTCTCCTGTCTCAGCCTGTAGAGTGCTAGGAGTACAGTCATGTGCCATGATGCCTGGATCTCTTATGGTTTTGATTATTGCATTGATAAAATTGCTATTGGAGAAAAATCTATCAAATTAAAGAAAAAATTATGCTGATTAAAAGGTATCCTATTAGGCATATATTATAGTAGAAAACATAAGCTCTGGATATATTTTCAGAAGTACAATATAGATTTTATTATTTTCTACAGCAGGAGTTCTCTTTACAGATTTCTTTGTTGAAAACCTAAACTATGGGTTGATCAGAATGCTCAGATCTGAAATTAAAAATTTAAAGCTATATTAGCTCTAAATTGATAATCCTCTATTTTAAGTTATATCTACCAGTCTTACCTATGATACAAATTATTGACTAGATATAAATTTGTCTGTAGCTTAGAGAAGATTAAAATTCAATGTAATAAAAATACATAAAGAGAAAAATGTCCTCAAAGACCTAAAAGACAATGCCCTCACCAACATGACAGATTTTGCTATGGAAAGTCTGTGTGATATCATACTTGTTAATGCTGTGAAAAGTTGTTTTTCACATTACCTTTAATTACTATTATCATAAGATTCCTCCATAACTACCCGCACTTAACTGAGCACCTCTTGTGTGCCTGATATTGTGCCCCACCCTCACACGTGTTCTGGGTCAGCCATGAAGTTGACTTTACTAACCACTCTTTCAGTTTTTCTAAATACAGACTTTCAGGGGAAGTAACTACTTCTCCTTTGTTGTGCAGTGAGATGTGCACCTTAGATTGGGCTGTGTCATTCAAGGCCGCGCTCCCATTTTTCCATTGCTCTGCTTCCAGGCACAAGTGGCCAGCAGGAAGAGCATTGGCTTTCCTGCCTCAGGTCCATGCAGAAAACCCCATCTCAGTCTCAAATAATAAGATCACAGTCGTTCTGTTTGTGGTTTGAATGTGGGCATGATAGAGTAATTCATTTTGAAATATTCCTTATGGAGCTCTGGTCCTCTGTCCTCCTCCTGTTTATAGAGCGGATCGCTTTACAATTCCATTTTCATCATTAGAAATCCATACAAACATAATAAAATTAAAATATTGTCCCTTTATTTTAGCCTGAGTCTTATCAATGTTTATAAATCAAATGTTATCAGGAAGTGTACAATTCAGATTATCTGATAAATATTTTTAGGTATTCCAGTGTTTGGCCATGAGAGACACACAGAAAGAAGATAGAAATGGCTGTAGAACGTCTTGCCACAAACTGCCATGATGGAGGAACATGGAATATTTCAAACAATACAGAGCAAAGCGTGTGATTTGGTGCCAGAAAATGAGGCGCATGTTCAGGGGGCTACATGCACTGTAAGGAGACAGAGGATGCAAGGGATGGAGGGTTGGCTGAGTCCACTTTGAAAAGCGATGACAAGGAGAATGACGTCGAAGACCTCGTAATTTCTCTTTGCATTACATCCCTTCCTCTTAATTCCTGACTCCGAGATTCACACGATCATGCCATTTCCCAAGCGTTCAGTTTCAGGACGTGAATCCCCTGCTGACTCTGGTGGACACTTTCCTGTTTCCACCAGTGTGGAAGCTGGGCTCCCCTCAGTTTTGCCGTGAATGTGATGTTCCTTTTCCTCAGATGGAAAACTATTCTCCTTCATGTGACACTCATGGTCACCAATACTCAAGCTTTCATTACCTCACTCAGAACCCTACGGTCCCAGCCCCGTTTGTTATAGGGCTATCAGTTCCTCTTCGTACTATCAGGTTTCTCTACCTTTTGTTACACAGCCATCTTGAGACTGGCCTGGAAAAGTCTCATTTTCCTTCTACCCTCAACCACCTCTTGCAGTCCCTTCCTGTCCTCCCTGGCACCCATGTTTCTTCTTAGTTTCCTTTAGTTCTTGTTTGACTGTCTGAATGATCCTGAGATTAATTTTTTCTGACATTCAAACTTTCTATTATATCCAATTTCTCAAACTGCTCTTTTCTCGGTCAGAAATTCTGGATCATTTAGAAGTGGTGTGGCCTTTTCCACACTTTTTCACTCTACCTACAATTTTAAGTGCCTAACTTTTCAGTTCTTTTTATTAAATGCATCAATTCTGAGAAAGGAGGAAGTGTGGTATTTTATGTGTGCTTAGGTAGATTTGTCTATATATAAATATATATATATATAGACATATAAATCTATATATATGTCTATGTGACACATATATATGACACACACCACACACACACACACATATACACATAGATATAGATAGACATGTGAAGAGAGATTGGTAAAGAAATCTTGCTATAGGTGATAATATTGTTACCTTTCCTCACTATAAATTATCTCTATCTAGTCAATAAAGCACATCTTTCTCTCATAATGTTTACAATTTGAAAAATATCCAAATGAAGATTGGAGAGGGTGAATAAGTAAATTCTTGCAGGATATTTTTAGAATTTGCAAGTGACAATTGAAAAGATTAAAAAAAAAGAACCCTGAGAGAAGAGAATGGAACTTCCCAGAAGACAGAGGCAGATGTCAGAACACCCAAATCCTCCACAGCACACAGTGGCGCAGCCTCGAGTCTGACTTTACCTCAGTGTCTGAACTGTGTACTGATCTTGTGATGCCAACTCAGTTCTTCTGAACAAACCCTTCAATTCTCTATTGCTTGTAAGTAAACGAGGCGCAAAAGCCATGCTAAATGAGAACACATGTTTCTAATTTAGTTTTATTTAATTAGATCAACTTTGTAAAAGATGAGCCTATGAGAAAGAAAACAAGTAGAAGAAAGCTCACAGAATGTGGTACTGATTGTGTTAGAGCAGTTAGTCTTCTCTAGGCTCTTCCAAATTTTTATGTATTAATTTAATAATTAAAATAACGTTAAAAGTAAGTATGACATGAAAGTCATAGGAGCACAATGCAAGTATTTATCAGGTTTAAATACAGCCTTTCATTCTACAGATGAGTGAAGCGAAAGGCAGTTGGGCATCTGGACATTTTACAAGCCTTTTGGTATGTGAATGTTTATGGATGCAAAAAAATGTGAAGTGTTAGCAGATGTTGACTGGGTGAGGTTGAGTTACAAACACAGATAAATCTCTGAAACAATGATGCTGGCTAGGGGGTAAATATGTCCTAATTATTTCACTTCAATTTATTTACAAGCAACACTTCTTCTAAACCAAACAAAGCATTTTTGAAGATCTAAGTCCTGGACATAGAGCAAGGAAGCAATTCTGTGAAAGGAGTAGTCAGTTCCTTAATTTGGATGTAAAGGAATTTCATTTTTCAGATTCTTTCTCTTATTAATTGACTGGTAAATTTCCTAAAACTATTAAAATAACTCAGTTATTCATGTTTAATTAGAAAGAAGCTCAAGACGTGCAGGGAACACATTTCACTTAATTAGCCTGAATGTACCAGTGGACATGAGTCTCCTTTGCTCTTCTTCTCACTGTTCTGAAGAATGTTCTTATTCATCAGGGTCAAATGCCATATTAGACTCATGAAGTTCCCTGGGTGCCTCTTGGAACATTCAAAGAGAAACAGAAGCAGACATAACCTCAAAGTCAAAACCCAAATCAACTTCTTTAAGCACAGGACACCTCTCAGTACAATGTAGAAGCACTGCGAACTGTTTTCACGACTATGGACAAGTCACTGGAGCCTTTGGCTTACTACTGATGTATCTATTAGAACTGGTCATGAAATAAGGGTGCCTGGATTCCTGATTTTTTTAAATTTTAATTGAATTCTTTTTGGTACATTATATACATAGCTCACAATCACACACAACATTGGGGAATTTGTACCAATATGTGACACAGATCAATTCTCATTTTTACCCACATCCCTACCCACCCACCCCTTCCCCATCCCCTATATACATACTCTTTTATTTTTTTCTGAATCATATTTATTCCTTCCTCTCATTACATTCCCACACCAGGACTCCTGATTTCTGATGGGACCCTACTCTGCTTTCGTTAGGATTAGTTTTGGGCCAAGTGACGATTCTTCTTCACCAAAGGTATTTTTATGGTCTGGGGAGTTAGCTCAGTGGTTGCAGCATCTGGCTGGAAAGCATAAGGTCCCAAGTTCAATCCCAGGTACAATATACCATAATGCCAGGCTTGGTGACTCATGCCTGTCCTCCCACTTGTGAGGCAGAGGCAGAAGAGTTGCTGTGAGTCTGAGGCTTGCCTGGGCTACACAGTGAGCTCAGGGCCAGCCTGACCTACTAAGTGAGACCTTGTCTCAAAGAACTTACACACACACACACACACACACACACAAAGGTATATTCATGTCAGAAGGGAGCTAGGATCTTTCCTCTGCTGTTTCAGACATTGTCACACAGCCACTGCCTAGAGGGTGAGGACAGGAGGGACCTCTGTCCCCAGCACAGACCTGCAACGGCCCCCGTCAGCTGCCAGACTGGCAGAAGCCTGCATTTTCTGGCTTCCGTTTCTTCCCACACTCAGTGTTGCTTTGTGTTACATGGTTTTTCTTGATATTGGGGTTAGTATTGGGCAACCTCAGCATGTTTCCATAATGTTGCTCTTTAAGGAAACATTTGGGATCTTTGCTTTTTCTTGTAAAACACCTTTATTCTCTTTTTCATCACTGTCTTTATTTAACCCCCCACCAGTAATTATTGGCATTTCTCCTGCAAAACAAAATCAGTTTCATTGATCAGATAGCCCAATCAGTTAGAATTGAAGGAGCAGAAAAGCCTGTTGCTGTGTACTCTACTTCTGTAGAAATTCCTGTCACAGACTCACAAGATGGTGACTCACCATTCTTGGGCACAAATGGCAAAAGAGTCAAATCTGAGGTGTCTTTGCCCCTCCCTGAGGTTAATCTGTCCATGAATCCATGATTCCAGAAAGCACAGGTTTGGGAGGGACCTGAGAAAAGAAGTTACAGTTTTGTGAGTCACTGGATTCCCAAGGTTTTCTCTTCTGCCACTAGGGCTCAGCTGTATGACTTTTGTCACAATTTTGGGTTAGTTTTCCACAAGAAGTACATTATGAATATGTTTAAAATATTTGAGCCATAATTTAGATAAGTGTAGGTTAAGTAAAGGTACTATTACAGCATTTTCATATAACAAAATAAAAAGATTAAAAATAAACAGTTAGAACATAGTCCAATGCTGTGGGAACGCTAACTATGATATGCTAATCACAGAGCCTTTTGATACATTATTTCAATCGCAATGATCTGGCTGAATATTGTCAACTACAGTATTTACCTAAGAATATCAATGAGTTCTGACACAGTCCCAAATATACGGACCAAGCTTCTTACTTGTTTACCTGAACCAGGTAACACACTGAACAGGATGCCCTGCAAATGTGTATACAGAGTGGGATTAAAAACACATTTTAAAAATATATTATAGTACAAGTTACACTGTCATGAGTCTCTATCAGAATGCTCTCCCAGATTCAAGCACACTTGTCCCGTTGTTCCTGACGCTTCAGAAGCAGCTCTGCAAGCTCTCCGTTGCAAATGTCTTCACTCTCTGTGGACAACCTCTGGGTCCAAAGTTGGTTCAAAACATTTATGGCCGTTTTTGCCAAAGCACTGCATCCTCAGCCACGTTACTCACCTGATCTGGCCCTGTGCAGCTTCTGCTCCTCTTCAAAGACAAAATGACCGTGGAAGCTAAACATCTTTAGTAGATATGGGGCATCCAGGCAGCCACAAGAGCCAAACTAAAAATGACTTCAGCACTGCTTCACAAAGTGGTAAGAATTATGGGATATGGATTTTGAAAGCAAGGGGGAATATTTGTGGGAGAGTAATGGAAATATATGTTGCATTGTAATACATTTCTAAGCAAACATTCACTGTACCTTTCAATAATATCTCAGAGATTATACCGTATAATTAGAAAATAGAAATTATATTACTCTTTCAAATGCAAAATTTCTGCAGCTAGGAAGAGGAACACAATTTTGAAAGACATCTGTCAAAACTGAAGTAGTATAATTCTTCAAGTCTCATATTCTGTTATTACAATGTCAGTATGAAGAATACAGACAGCCAGTGGATGTCATCATATTCAGGAGGTCATAGTCCTGAAATTATCTGATAATTTCTTTAAAATATTTGACATTTTTCGCCGGGCGTGGTGGCTCACATCTGTAATCCCAGCACTCGGGAGGCAGAGACAGGAGGATTGCTGAGTTCGAGGCTTGCCTGGGCTACATAGTAAGCTCAGGGCCAGCCTAAACTACAAAGTGAGACTGTCTCAAAAAAAAAAAAAAAGACATTTTTCTTCAGTTTTCTTCCATTTTTAAGTATACTATTTTGGCCCATGCAGATAAGTTTATGTAAAAGTCACATATATTTGTTATGCTCATGTGCATAAACTTAAGAGATATGCATATACTTTTATCTGGGATACTAGATTGGCAAGAAGATAGGCCTGCAGGGAAATGCTCGTGAGACACGTGCTTGCTTGTAAATAACCTTCAGTACCTTCAAATGAAGACATAGAGAGACCGTTCATGTCCATATACTTGGGAATAAGCTCAAGAAATGTAATTCATCTGTTTTATCTTGGTTTTTGAAAAAAAAATCGATTTTATTTCAATCAAAGCATGAAACTGGGAGAAATTCAGATGCTAAACTTTTATTTTTTTATGGCCAAAGAAAGTTTCCCACTTGTTCTGATGGAAGTAGAACAGAATGCTCAGTTCTAGTGATTTTGAAGAAAAATTACCCTCTTTGTGGTTGTGAGTTTTGAAGGCAGGAATTGTACTCTTTCTTTTCCAGTGCCCAAGGAATGCCAAGTATTTAATAGGCACCAAGTTAGTTGTTCTTGAATGAATACAATTGCAAAATGTCCCATGTGTTCATGGTACTATCAGTTCCTGTGCACGATGTATTCCATGTTTATATCATTACAAAAAGTGGTACTAAAAAGGATAGAGACAGTAAACAAACAAAATCTTGAAATAGTCTGGTTAACATTGCAAAAATTATTTAACAAATGTATTATAGGGAAATAGCTCAGTATCCCAAAATATATAGTCAAGAAAAGTAGAGATGAAAGATGATAGCATCTCTCATGCAATGAGAGAGTAATTTTGGCATATAACCTACATGCATAACTCTGGACTATAGAACTCAACCAATTGGCGGGTATTTTGAAGTACAAATTAACCATGAATAAACACTTTCTGGTATTTAAATTCCCAAATAAAGTATATGCTTGTTTCTCCATCTAATAGGTTACCCTGTGGTGGTGATGGCTACATAATATTGTCACTGTAGTCAACAACCTGTTCTGGTTTCTCAAAATTGAATAAAATGGCACATTCTATGCTGTATGTATTTTAGTACAGTAAAAAATGGAGAAAACAGATTGCGTACAATGACTTAAGAACAATCTATAAAACACAGTTTCAAGTTCTCTGATAAAAGGTATAACCAGTTACGAAATGAACTGGCACAAATTGGGGATAATGATCTTTAAACTATCTTAGGAATGAGGGGAAAACCCACAGCATTTTAAACAAACAGTTCTGGGTAGAGGAGAGTATCTGCAAGACTCAGAGGCATGAATGTCATGTTGCATCTTTAGAACTGTATGAGTGAATGGGGACAGAGGAACAGGTAATTCTGGGAAAGTTCATGGAGAAGTGCAGTGTTTGCACTTGATTCTGAAAGTGGCGAGGCGCCATCAGAATTATTGTCAAACAGAACAAGTAAGATATGCATTAAGTACAAAGAGCTGAGCCTAAACACACAGTAACATCTCTCAGGTAAGAAATGATGAAAACACGCTGGAGGCAAAGGAAAAGGGCAGATTGGTCTGAGGTTTTCAAGGTATGATTGACAGTGTTATAATACATTTTTGCTTTGTGGCTGTTTATAATTGCTAAAGAAGCCAGGGTTCTGAGGATTTTATGTGATTTAAATATGCTTAGCATACTGCATGTATTTAGTAAATATTTGTGGAATGAATATGTAGATTGATTTTCTAGATCTCTCTGCTTTCCTTGTACTCAGCCTAAAAATTAATAAAAGTAATCTCTTTAGAAGTAGTTGAGATAATCCATAAGAAGTTGTGAAAATGTTCAAAGTTCTGTTCCATAAAAATTTCATTTTACTCAAGTAGAAAAAGTTTTAAAAATACATCCTTCTCATAAAGTACAATATTAGTTATGTTAACAGAATTTTTGAGCATTTTTAATATTTCACTCAATATGTAACTATACTAACAGGAATACCTGGGACTTTGTGTAATCTTATTACATTTGTTGATTGATCCGCAGTCAAGTGCTGTTATGACTGTGTCTAGATGTCCCTCCAAAGCCTTATGCAGTTATAGGTGGGGCTTTTCAGAGGTGGCCAGATCTAGGGTATATGATGCTGGGAGTAAGGGTGTGTGATTACCAAGTCAGTTCACTGATTGGCTTGGCAGCTGCCTTAAGATTGATAGCTTACAGAGTATATAAAATAAGCAGAAAGAAGCTGCTATTAACCTTTGGTTGTTTTTGTTATCTTCTGTCTGCCATGAACAGTTTTCTGCATGTTCCCCTACCATGACCCACTTGCCTTGAAGTCAGCCAATAATGAACTGAAGCCTCCATAAACTGTGAGCTAAATACATCTTTCCTTCCTTAACTTTGGGTGTTGGATATTTTGTCTCAGCAATGAGAAGAGTAACTAAGACAGAATTTGGTACCAGAGAAGTGGTGTTGTTCCCATGACTGTACCTGACCATGTGGTTCAGGAGCCCTTGGAACTGGCTGTGGGAAGAGTCTGGAAAGACTCAGAGGTGCCAGCTGAAGAAGTCAAGTTGGAATACCTTAGGCCGTACTTCGTGGGAGATTCTGCTCCAGGATCAGATGATCAACATACTGATAGAATGGCTGCCATTAAAGACCAGGGGAGGTTTATGCTGGGAAGGAGGATTGCCTTGGCTGTTGGACTCCAGATCATGTGTATTAGGTCTTGGCAGAAAGTTTGCATTTTGATGCAGTTCAGAGACTTTGTCTGAGACTGAGATTAAGGGCAGCAGGCTAATCTTGCAAAAGAGATTTTAAGGTTGTCTAATTTGAGGTGGTGTCATGGCTACTGTTGGGGGATTTTAGCCAGCTTTATGTTTCCAAGAGGAAACATTCAACAGAATGATTCAAAGCACTGTGAATTCAGCCAGAAAGGAAGTTCCAGTAAAGTTGCAGTCTGCAAAGAGAATAGAGGAGAAATCAATTGATGAAAAGATGAGCAAGAAAAAGCCAAGTATTTCAGAAGAAAAGATGGCCTGACATCAAAAGAACCACCCAACCCTTGCAGCCTCTGAGTTGCAAAGATGAAAGACTTTGCTTTGAGAAGAAAGTTCTGGGTACTGGATTTCAGAAGGGTTGCAGTGTAGGGAAGTTGTTCCTCAGGATTGGGTTCACAATGCTCAGTAATCCAGGGATTCAAGCCCCACAACAAAGAGAGAAGGAAGCCTGGTTCTTCTCCAGCCAGCAGCAGACCTTGATGTCATCTACATATTGCTGGTTTCAGGTATCTGTGGAATGCAAGAGTTGTGGGGTCAGAAAGGCTTCCAGCCAGGTTTCAGAAGACCTGGGAGGCCAGGATGTAGTAGGTATCACCTGCCCCCTTCACTTTAGGGATTTCAGTACTGTAATATGTTTTCTTCATCCTATTTCATTATTGTCTGTAGTTACAGCCTTTTCCTTCTCACCTTAATTCCTTTCATTCCATCCTGATCTTCCTTTGTGGGAATGGAGATACAGTAAAGAGTCAATCAACACAATAACTAAAGTATACAAATATGCTAGGAAACCATCAAGATTATAAATGTTATTCAATGTAAAATTACATCTATATCTATATATAGATATATCTAGATATAAATAGATACCTAAATATAGATATTTAAATATTATATAAAATCTATTAGATATATTATATAGATATATTTTATTATATCTATATTATATTATCTTATATTATCTATTAAGTAGATATATAAATATCTATTATATAGATGTATCTATACCTATATCTAGATATCTAGATATCTAAATACAGATATTTATATAGATATATCTATATATATTGATATCTATAGATAGATATCGATATAATTTTGCATTGAATAGCATTTATAATCTTGATGGTTTCCTAGCATATTTGTATATTTTTCATTTCCTTCAGATATCTGTATCATCTATAGGAAATGAAATCAGCATATCAAGGATGCATCTACACCCATTGGTTATCATAGCACTATTCACAATTACCAAGATATGGAAAAAACCTAAGTGTTCACAACTAGCATCAACAAAAAAAACCCTGGTAGAGATATACATTGGTTTCACTTTTATATGGATCAGATGGATTAGAGTAGGTATCAGAGAACATTTACCAGAACCCTAGCTGGGATAGGAATTATGAGAGGATTTATTGGAAGATAGTTTTCCAGGAATCTCTCCTAAATCTTCACAATAGGCAGTAATAGGAATTTACTTACAGTTATGCAAATTTCAGATAACAAAGATAAAGACTTCTCTCTTTCCTCTCCTCGGAGATTTGTTCACATTCCCAGTATAAGAGATAACACTGATCATAGTGGGGATAATGGGAAAGTTTGCAGGATTCCCTGGGCCGCATCGGTGATGGGGGTCCTAGTGTGTACGAGACATGTGTTTGCCTTGTCTGTGTCCTTCAGTGTAATTAGGACAGTGAGGGCCAATGAGAACACAGAGCTCCCACTACACACTGTATCCAAGTCCGGGACTGTGTAAAGTCATGGGGATTCAGAATTGGGTTTCCATCTGTGAAGTGTGGGCCCTGGTCATTTTAGGCTCATGGAATCCAGATCTCCCCTGAACTGTCCCCTAACCCTTCCCTGCTATACCCTTCACTCCGTGGTCAGACACATTCACAGCTCTCTCTACTACTCATCCCCTCCTGCACTGGGCAAGTTTGTTTTTTTCTTAGGATTGCTAAGTGCACACCATCTTTATCGTGTGTAATTTGTGTATTCTCCTTTTGAAAAAACATAAATAAAACCATAGTGTGAATGCAGATAATAGAAACAGAAAGTTTTTTATTTCATTTTTCTCCAAAATCTAAAGCATTCCCCTTTATGTGGAGATTCAGTGTGAAAATTTACCCTTGTTAGTAACATAGCTATACAAAACACCTTATTTGCATCAGGTTTTTCCTCAAGGGGAAATTACTATCTCAGTGGTTGTTACTGTACTGCAACACCTGGACTTTTAGTTTCTTCCAGTGACCAAAATCTAATGTTGATTTATAAGAAAGACATTAAGATGACAGAGCAGGCCAGGCGTGGTGGCTCATGTCTGTAATCCCAGCACTCAGGAGGCAGAGACAGGAGGATTGCTGAGTTCGAGGCTTGCCTGGGCTACATAGTGAGCTCAGGGCCAGCCTGAACTACAAAGCGAGACCCTGTCTCAAAAAAAAAAAAAAAAAAAGATGACAGAACCCTGGGATGTTGAAAAGACCTTTTGCCTCATGTTTGTTGTTGCTTCTTCACATTTGTCCTCCTACATGTTGGTTATAGAAATTAGTACATATCACCTGCCTGCTTCACTTTAAGGATTTCAATGGCTGTAATATGTTTTGTTCATTTCCTTATCATCTTCAGTTACAACATTCTTCTTCTCTCCCTGATTCCTTTCCTCCCATCTAGTAAATCTAATTTCTAGTTTATTGGCACATTTTAGATTCTATGGTTTAGGGATAACATGTTACCTTCACCCCTTTTTTGGCTGATTAAACCAGAACTACCCTGGAGTAGGTTTCAGTGGTTGGAGGGGGTAGATAGAGCTCAAATTTAATTTTGCATTGAAGAACATTTAAAATCTTGATGGTTTCCTAGCATTTTTGTATAGTTTAGCTATTGTGTTGATTGAGTTTTTTCTGGGTCTTCATTCCCACAAAGGAAGATCGGAATGAGCAGAGGCCTGAGTCTCTCCTGGTGGCTTGATGCAATACAAAGGGCATGGAGCTCTGACAGTGTGATACACATTAGGTGGTAAAGTATTTGCTGAATGAACAAATAACTTTTCATTCTGGGAACATGTGAAGTCTTGTGCCAAAACAATAAAGTTGATCATTTGCATTAAAAACTATACGGGATTTCTGCAATGGTGGACATTCAGTTCTCTATCCTATGATGAAATCATTCTATGAACCGCTGATACAATGACAATAGCCACCAGACCAATTTCACAGGGGGAGACAGTTTATGGAAAAGCGTGATGGTGCAGATGTGTCCGGTGGAGGGAATTTCCAGTGGGGCCAGTCTCGTGGTGCCCAGAGGGTCTGTCCAGCGTCGGCAAAAGCCTCTGCCTTTGTGCTGCAGGTCTTGCTCTCAGCTTGCTTCTCAGGCAGCCAATGAGGGTTCCGTTGGCTTTTCACTGATTCCAGGACTGTGCTATAGGGCTCTGCTCTGATGAGAGCAGCACCCTCCAGGGAGACAGAGTATGAGCTCACAAGACAGCTGAGACGGTCTGGCTCCATGTGGGCTTTCATGGAACTGGAAGTAGTGTACAGAGTGGCAAAATGGCTCTTTCTTTGAATCTGTGTCAAAGCAGAGATTAATGTGTTAGATGAGTTTAAAGTATATAGGAAGGTGTAGATTGCATTTGCTTTAGTACCACCCAGAAATAAGAAAGAGGTAATTTTGGTAGATTTAACTGAGATACTCAGAAATTCTTTGGCAGGTGGATAAAAGAACAAATACCTTTGCCTGCTTTACAAAGCCTTCGAGTTGTGCTGCCTACTGCTTACTGATTCCTAATTTGATGTTTTTTTTTTTTTTTTTTAGCATGGTTTTGCCTTCAAAGGCAATTGGTAAATACGCAATTGGGATTTTAAATGTTGAGAACAGAATACAATTTGGAAACGAAATGCAGAAAATCAATAGTGTTGACATGAAGGATTTAATGAAATCTCCCATTCAAACGGAGAACAGAAAATGTGAGCCGTCACTAGAACTTCTTTAGGAGAACATTAAACACCTTTTCTGCCCTAATCTCATTAGGTTTCTGTGCTATGATGCTTGTGTGCCATCTTTACTCGAATATAACATTGGTCTAGACATGTCCACAGGTGCCGTGCTGCTTTCTGTTGTCACACTTTGTGATGCAGTCAGAGAAGGATGAGCCAACTCATTTCATCATTTTTAGCTGGAACTGCAGTCCTCCTGAATTTGAGAAGAGAAAAAAATATTTGTTGTTTTCTTTTTTAAAAAAAATTTATTGGTCTTTGATCCTGATCAGGGTCTCATGAAGTTTCATGGTTTGATTATATTTTTTTAAATGTATGAAAACAACCAAAACACAATTTACTTTTTGACCACTTAGTCTTGCAACAGCTAAGAAGTTCAATTACATTTTACAGTATTTTTGTTGATCCTCACTAACTTCTGGACAAAAAGAAACTTTTGATCCCCTTCTCTGTGACCTAGTGTTTCTGATGAGGCAACACAGTGTAGGCAGTTTTCTTGAATATTAGAGAGAAATTGATTTGAGCATTGACAATTATAAAAAAAAAATCCCAGTCTTGTTTCCCAATAAGTCTATGTTTTTTTTTTTTAATAGTAGCTTTTTTTTTTTTTTCTTTTTTTTGAGACAGGATCTCGCTTTGTAGTTCAGGCTGGCCCTGAGCTCACTATGTAGCCCAGGCAAGCCTGAAACTCAGCAATCCTCCTGCCTCTGCCTCCCGAGTGCTGGGATTACAGGCATGAGCCACCATGCCCGGCACTGTGGTATGTGGTATTGATTGCTGGTGGGCGTGAGTCACCACGCCCAGCATTGTATGTGGTTACGGGGGATCAAACTCAGGACCCTGCACTTGTGAGGCAGGTGCCAGAACCACTGAGCTAAATCTCTGGTCCCCAAATTAGTAACTTTTTGATAAGCCCCAGGTTTTTTATTTTATTTTATTTTATTTTATTTTATTTTATTTTATTTTATTTTTTTTGCTATACATGATGCATCTCCTGGACAGACCTTCTCAGGACCATGTGAGAAGACAGAGTTGAACTTCTGGGGTCCCTGCACAGGGTGTGGACTCAGAGTGGGCTCTGCTTATCACAGTGGGAAACTGCTTCATAAGTTTATTGCAAGTTATGCAAGATATTTTTATTACTGTGCTCATGTAGTTCATAATGTTGACATTTCTTATGGCATTTTTATAGTTATGAAATTCTTGTTATAATAGCATAAATATCATGATAACATAATCTCTTCCAGTACAGTCTCTACTATAAAATCATTTACATCTTTTGGCTAAAATATACCAAAGCACTGCTTTTTTTTTTTTTAATGTTTGTCTGGTTCTGGGACACTTTACTGAACAGTCTCAGCACATTCCCATTGTTTTTAAGTGTGTGGCTACTTCACATTTTAGTGTTGCTGAAATTAAGGCATGGATCATAATCAGTGTCAGGGAACAATGTGCTGTCCACAGCTGTCCTTAGATGGAGGAGCGGTGGCAGAACTGGCACTGCCAGCCAGCGGCTTTCATCTGAAGCCATGCTCATTTGGCTGTCACCTAAACCATTTGCACGGGGTAGCCTTGGATGCAGTCAGAATTTAAATTCGGATAGAACCTTGTCACTGGACTGTGAAACAATTACATGATAAAAATTATTACATGATAGAATACAGAGACAGAAATGTACCATACCTTCAGCCCAGGCTTCACCATGACGGTGTGATGCAGTCCCAATGTTAATACGTGTGCTCTACACAGCAGAACAGACAGTCGGCAGGTCAGAGTGGTGGCTGTAGCAGATTCACACAGCATAAGGGGCATTCACTTGATGACCGATATCACTCTCAAGTTTCTTCACCTCTACAAAGAAAAAAAATTCAACTTTTATCTTCATGTAATTTAATGATGAAGAATGAACTTATACTCTTGGTGAAATTAAAAATATAGATGAACTCAAATATTTTAACTAATTCTGGAAATTAGACCATCAGCCCTGAAAAATCACAACTACGACTTACTAAAACTGAGGCCCATGAAGACATGGGAAGTGACACAGGCCAAGTACCATTCAGAAAAATTTGCAGGCTGTGAAAAGATGACCTAGTCTCAAGTACTGATTATGTCTCGCAGAAGAAGGTAAGGCATAGTTATGAGAGTAAAAAGTCACATTATTCACTTCCAGAAAAACTAGGATAAAATTCTTTCAGTGGTGTGTGTTTTTCTATGAATTACTATAATAATGTGGTTCTAGAAACTGGAATGATCATAATCAAGGAGTGCAACAGTCTTTTTCTATCAAATTCTTTATTGGTACATTTTATAGACAGCTCACAAGAGCACTCAGCATTGGGGAATTTGTACCAGTATATGACATGAGTTAATTCTCGTTTTACCCATATCCCTACCCACCCCATGACTCCTCAACCCCTATATACATGTGCTTTCTTTTCCTTTTCAAAACATGTTTATTCTCTCCCCTTATTACTTTCCCCCACTACATTCCCTTTGAATATTTCCTATCAGATGTAAATGAGTTCTAGAATGTATGATAGATCTTGTGAAATAGAAAATATTTGGTGGTACAGTAGTCTTAACAGTTTTTGCATTTGTCCTGTCTGGTTCTCTGGCTCATCACATCAGGAGCTGCGAGGAGGAGCCTGGCAGGGGACTCCAGAGCCAGGGTGACGGTTCCAATCCTCACTGTGAGTCATCACCATGCCAGTGGGAGCAGGTCTTGTCCTGTTCACAGTGTCGATACGACTATACTCTTGTTCTTGTGAAGGCAAAGAGAGCGTGTGCCCCGTGGAGAACATTCAGTCATTGCTGATGGTTTAAATTTTTAAAGACCCTGAACTTTCAGGGGTCTCGAGTTCAAGAAACAGAAGGCAACTGTCTTTTTAAGACTACTGCAAAAGAACCTCGTAGGGCCCAGAGGTCAGAAAGCAGAGTGGGAGATTTCCTATGAAAAGTGGAAAGTGTGAGGGGAGGCAGCGGTGGGGGATGCATACCCTCTTCCCGCGCCTTCTCCTGCCAAGGCTCCCCCCACTGACCTCTCTCGATACTAGCACTTTCCACTCGCGGTGAGGCAAATCAGGCGGCTGCCCTCAGAGGTACATGTGAGCTGAGCCACCCCAGTCCTGCCTGCCAGTCAGACAGTGGGCTACCATGGAGGCAGATGGCCACGTTCCAGACCCACAGACCATAGCGAAGTCCAGGTGAGGCAAGGCCGGGGTCTCAGCAGAGGAAAGTGCCTCCTGAAGGAAATGTTTGAAAGACAGAAACTAAAATGAACTTAAATACTCCCTTCCTAACAGTCACACTGGGCCAAGGCTTCTTGTCTTTACATGGCTCTGGAACAGTGTATCTGACAGTAGTAGGAACAACTGACCAGCTCTGGACAGGAACTGTTCTCAGTGGAATGTCCTGAGAAGATCTGGAACATTTAGCTCTCCTAGATTTTTAGAAAATCTTTTTATCTTGCATAATGCAGGAATGTATAAAGACAGCAATAGTTTTCATCTTCGACACTTCCTTTTTTACCTCCCTTTTATTTAATTGAAGTGTTTATTAGTTATATTTTTATCTCTATTTGGGGATATTTTTCAGTAAATTCTGTTAGATTTTACACTAAATTGCACCTTTCTACTGTATACTTTTGAGAAACTAATTTAACTTAAATTTTGTAGATAACTGACTTCACTTTTTGTATATGAGGACTAGTTGGTGAAAACAAGATGTCAGAAGAATACCTTCTATTAATATTCTTGTGAAGAATATCATCACTCCAGATGTCCATTTTTTTTTTAACCAATAAAGTCATCAGATGAATTTGTAAGATTGGAGGATTTTTTGTGAGTAATAGACACACTATCAGTTTTTGCCATTTCGGTCCCCTTCTCATCAGCACTTCAGAGGTGTTGAGTTGTTGTATTCTGTAACTTTGCATAGAAAAAGATATTAAAGTAAGAAGTTCTCTCCCATATTTATAATAAAGGCTTCAAGGCTCTTAGAAACAAGGACCATAATTTTCCTTATGCCATCATAGTTACAATATTTACATAATTAATGCAACTGTATGTGTCATTCCAGATTATTGGCCAAAGTCTGAATGAATTAACCTGCAGAAGATGAGAATCTCCTTGGATTTCAGTTGAAACCTCATCACTTTCCCATTCTGTAATAAATTGAATTGCAATCAAGTGAGAATGAAAATACAATAGGCAGAATAGCATATGCACACGCTAAAGCATTGAAGGCATCCCTCATAATGTGATCCTTAATTGGTCATGCCAAATTAGCACATTGAATTGGAAGTCTCACTAGATTTCTGCTAGATTAGCTGCAGGCAGGGAGGGAGGGATATAAGGAGCCAAGCACATCAGCATCCAGCTCTCGCCCACAGGCCCCGATTGGACAGGAGTCAGGTGAGCTCTCCCTCTGCAGCCTGAGCATGAGGCTTGTAGATGACGGCCTACAGCCTGAGGGATGGAGCCCACTCCCCTCTTGTCCTGGCATGTCAGGTCCTGACAGTATTCCCTGTATGAAAGAGATGCAGCGCCCTGTCCATGTGGGGTTCACATTGTTGGTGACGTTCAAAGTCTAGCAAGCACGCTATGTATTTACAACTCTATGCTTAGCTTTCTTCCATTATATGATCCTGGCTTTCTTAACAGAGTCACTACCCAACTTCTGCCCACTGCAGGAAGACTCTGGTTAGTGAATCAAGTGAAAATGGAGCTCACTAATTACATCTTTCTCTTTATTTAACTTCTGCTATAAATATTTTATACAATACATTTTCATGAGCTTACATCTAAAGTATGAAGCCAAAATCACTTTCAGATTTGAAAGCAGAAAATGCTACAAATGTTCTTCAAAGTCACATCAATATGACAACTCGGTACAGTTTCACTAACGTTTTTGAATTAAAGTTTAAGAGTAACTGCATTTGTCTGAGTTTCCCAAATTAGGTTATCATGTCTATTTATGACAAGCAGTTCCTGTCATGTAATGTGATTACATGGGCTTTATCAGAAGTGACACATTGGATGATTTATATGATGTGTCAGCCAGCAAGATACAAAGGCAGATAATTTCCTATAATTACTTTTTAAAAGAATTTGAAAATGGATTTTAAATAAATAGCTTGGGACTTGTAGTTGAACTAATTCTGAAAATATCGTTCCAAGACATTACCGGGAACGAAATAATCAAAGTTGTAAAATATTAACAAGTATTTGCTCTTAGATGATAAAATTACTGAGTTTTCTTCTGACTCATAAGTACAGCCTGAGACTTCTGGTCCTGCCTTGGGGGAGAGACCTATGTTGTGTCTTCCTGCTCTTTGGCTGTGTCACTGTCCATTCCAGACTGCAGAGGCTCTGCATTGTGCTTTGAATTTACTTTTTTTTGCTTTCAATTTAAGTCCTTTGTATCTTTCACAGCCAATAAAATATTGTTACCATCCAGGGACCTTTCCTGACACTGTTTGTCTGCACCAATCCCTGTCTGTCTCATAAATTCCTGACCATGCTGAACCCTGCCTGTGTGTTTCTGAGTAACCCCTCTGAGCTGTGATGGCTGCCCTGGACACAAAGTCATCTATGAGCAGAGATTTTCCACATGGAATACTACTTCCTGCCTTATATGATATTGCTTGTCCCACTCTACTTCATTTCTGCCGTCCTTCACCTGATGGACACCTGCTGCTTTTCATTTTAGTTTATTTCTTCACAGACCTGCTGTAGAGTCAAATGGCACCAGGGCTCTGGAGCCGCTCGGACTCATAGCTTATTCCTGAATGTCCACCTTCTTTCTGAGGAATTCCATGCCCTTTCTGGGGAACACTTCCTTACTTTCCAAAACAGTGCTTATCACACTCAGCTCACTGGGCAAAGATTATCTGGCCAGGACCTATCTCTTTATATTCATTCCTATGTCAGTATCTTGCACTTAGTGTATTTTCAGATGTAGTTGTTTTCAAAACTATCTGCTGATTGAAATATTAGCTGGAGTATGATTTTTATTTCCACCATGAATGTCAGTAGATTTCTCATCTACAATGATTCCAGAAGATATGGGTTAACATTTTACCCGTTCAAAAAACTGCCAAACCCTTTCCTTTTTAGTTTATTGTTTTCTTCATAGCAGATTTGATTTATCACTGCACAATACAGTTACAGGATCCCTTGATTTCTTTCTATGGGTTCAGCTTTTATCTCAATTAGATTGCAATTTCTTGGTAGTCAACATCTCTACTTTTATTGTTCAAACACTCATACTTGGGAATGACACAGTTCGGTGTATAAGAGATATTGTTTAGTGACAGACTAAGTAGAAAAAATTCCAGTTGATCTATGCAGATGTTGAAGAAGGAAGCAAATGGCTACAGTGATGTTTTTATTCTGTGAGTTTCATAAAACTGAGCTTCATGACAGCCACACCAGTGACTGTCTTATCACATGTCTCCAGGTTATAAGGTCTCAGAAACTAGTACATAGAGTGCCATAAAGGATGACTGAATGAATACATAAATGATTTATAGAAATGCTAAATAACTGCTTGCTTTTTTGATGCATTGTATCTCTTTTTATAGAAGAATAGCTGTCAGCCAGTGCTGTGTCAGGAATCATCCTGATCCTAGATGTCTGAGATACATTATTGAGCTGAATGTGGGTGCATTTAGGTAGCAAAAAGACCCATATTGAAAGATAGAGAGCTTCTTGGACTTTCTTTGTGGCATGTCAGAATTTTCCATGGCCATCAGCCATACAAGACACCATCAAATACTCTTGACTTGCTGCAAGAGTATGTCAGTACATTCATCCTAAAAGCATTCTACACACACTTGCTCAAAAGACAGCCTTTAATACACAGGAAATGTTTATTTATTTTGCCTTCAACATCCTTATTAGTCATCGTACAAAGTAAAGATTTATTCATCAATAAAAACCAGACTCCATTTACCAAATTTCCATTCTTTACTTTAATGAAATTTGTCTATAAGGTTTTTTAAATTCATTTATAAAGTTAGAAATATATTCAGCTCTGCTGTCTGGTAGATAGATGACCACATTATGACTTGCCTGTCAAATATAAGTAGGGTTGTTAATAATATAGAGGCAGCTACTAAGGATTCCAAGCATGGATGTTTCCTTTAGAGGAAATTGCAATTCTAACCCCCAGATTCCCTTTGGAATCAATTATCTGACTTAGAAAGTACTACGGAACAGCTTACTTTTTAGTTAAGGAAACAAGACACAAGTAAATATTCTTCAAAATGTTTACTCAATGTGAATGAAGTTTAAGGACAAAACACCCAGAAGATAGTGGGTAGACATATACTGTAGATGGAGACCTTATTTTCAACCTGTTCCATAAAGGACAAGCCCATTTCCAGATATCTGTCATGTTCTTTCCAAAGGTGTTTCATTGACACAGTATTCAAAGAAGGGAAGAAGTCTAAAAAGACCAGACTCCTTTTGTCATCTGCAAAGTACTGATATGCTTGAGGGTGACTTCCTTTTTCCTCGCCTCATCAACAAAATGCAGCAAGAATGTATATAATAAGCAAAATAATGGTAGACTCTTTTTAATTATAGATTTTCTGAATTCGTCCAACTTCTTAAATTTTCATATAGGTACAACTTCTCCAGATATCTTTACCCTTCTAACTTAAGAAGAATAGATGTAATAATACATTTCCCAATTGGAGATGTTGTACTTTTTACACTATGCATCTTTAGTTCTTTCCATGAAAAATATCAACACAGCTTTATAAATTAATATGTATTTGATAAACACCTTCTTGCTATCATGGATACAGCAATGGTACAAAAAATATGTTTTTAATGAAGATTAAAATTGCTTTAAAAAAACACATGGAGTCCTAAGCAGCACTTAACACTATGGACCAGACCTGGGTCTCCAGGAGAGATGCCATTAGAGCGCATGTGCCACGGCAAAAGTTCTTGCAGAAATGGGAGTAGGGTCAGACCTTGAAGAGAGAAGGTGAATTTTAATAGGTTAACAAGTATGGTGAACCACTTAGCTAATCTTGTTAACAGTGAAGTTATATACTCTGTTTCAAAAAACTGATGTGAGCTAAAAATAACCATCTTTATTTTCAATTAAATAATTGTAAAAGAACACAGCTTACTTACTTTTAAGATCTTTTATCTGGATAAAAAAGGTTCAAGACTTTTCTGGTGAGACAATACGTGATAATATGCTCAAGCACTTTCACAAACTTCGGATGATAGCCTTGAGCGACACTTTAAAGTGTGCTTTTTCCACCTGTTGTAGGATTGTGCGGTCTATGACACGGATGTGAGCACGTGGGCTGGCTGACACTTCACCCAGGGTGCTTTCTTCTGAGCACGTTTCCATCTGATGCTTCCACATGATGACTTTCACTCCTCTGCATTACTGATGGGGATTGGAGAGCCCGGAGCTGTAACGTCACCCGGCGTTGAGAAGATGCCTTCTAAGGGCAGCTGAGCCAGACCACCAAGACCCCTGGCGCTCACCCAGGAGGCTTTACTGTCCTTTTACATCCCTTGTTCTGGCAGCGTTTCACTGGCTGGCGTCTGGAGCAGAGGAAAGTCCAGCTAGAAGAATAATTTCAGATTCTCACGTAATTCTTCAGTGCACTGTTGCTGTGTGTGTTCAGAGAGAGAAAGCCACCTCATTTGCAAGGGCCCTAGAGTTAATTTAAGTATAGTGTAGCTGGCACTTGAAAAAATATGCTGAGGGCATACAACTAACTCCCTTTGGCCCTCCACCTCTCTTTTTGAGAACTGAAGGGATATTAATTCAGTATGTATTTTGTGTTCCTTTTAATCAGTTAGTGAGTTGTTATTAGTCTATACACACTTCTAAAGACATTAGGACAGCACTATTGCTCTGATAATTTAGACATCATTTAATGCTGTTCTCTCATTAATTAAATCTATAATCTTGAGTGAACTGCTTATAATCTTTGGACCCTGTTTTCCTCAACTGAAAAAATGAGACAATAGTATTTTTTTATCTTACATAGTTATCGTGAAATCATATATGACATTTTTACCTATTGCTGAGAAGAAACCTTTCATCAGCCACTAATTATGAGCATCCAGCTGCTACAAGACCGGAATTAGTGTGCCTCTCTTGGAAAGCTTAGGAGCTGTCTCTCTCCTTTTTCACCGTGGATGTAGCTGCCAGAGGAGGGAGAGAGATGAGCTTCCGACATGCTGTCATCCTCCATTCCATGGGACACCGCATTCGGGCAATGTGTGATGGAATTTGGCAGAGCTTAACCATAAAACCTAAGCTTCTTGGATTCCCGACCTTAGCTCTTTGGGGAACGAGAAATGTATTGGCTGAGTCACAGTTCTGGAAGCCGAGAAGGCTAGGATCTAGGGGCGAGACCTGATGAGGGCCTTCTCTCTGTGCCATCTTGTGGGAGGGAAAGAGGGAGAGAGAACCCCAGAGAAGGCAGAGCTCATCTTCTAGAAGGAGCTGGTGCTCATGGTGCCAGCCCAGGAACAGTACTGGTGCTCTGTGTTGGTAGCGCCGCCGCCTGGGCATGAGGTCTTCCACGCACCGTCCTCGCACACAGCGGGTCCCAGCAGAGTCTGGGCTTCTGCCCGCTGGCCATCCCCACGGAGTCTGCCGGATATCCTGCAGATTGAGGTCGAGGGGTGGGAACATCTGACAGATCTAGTTGTGTCTTCCGGGCTACAGGCCTCACCGTCATCTCAGAGACAGGGGTTTTAAGTGACTCCACAGAGAGCACATAGCTTTCACTTACATGTCACCTTGTCATTGCGTAATGGATATGTATTGATATTAGGATTTATTTGCTTGGTACTGCAATGATTATCGTATTTGCAGAAAACAAACAAACAAAAAAACGAAGACACTAACAAAAAATGTATTTCTTGGATAGGATGTATGCTGAATCATGGCCATATATTATTCTTCTGCCATAAAATGAAGTCGTGCCATTATTGCTTTTCAGCTAATTTAATTATAATCTACTTAAAGAAAGTAAAATCCAAAAGTAACTAGTCAAGGAAAGTTTAGAGAATAGTAATTCAAACTTTTACAAATTACAGTTAGTATTTACTGCCCCATTTTTAGCACTATTCTGAGCACTTATTAAATAACATAATATTAAAAACTTATCCTCTAACAACTTAGGCTCAGAATTCACCAGAGTATGATATACTCTTTTATTATTTCATATTCTTATTATATATGTAGATCAGCTCCAAATTTATCATCAGGCAAATATAGGTAGAATTATAGTGAACAAAGAAACTCCATGTGCTTATCACATAAATAAGTCACAAGAATTTTAGAATTTTTAACTTTATACACAAATGACTTCTTTTGAGCAAGTTCTCATTCTATATCTGTCCTGACCAAACATATTTTATGTATTTTTTCTTTTCATCACTTCATAAATTCCCAGCTCAAACTACATTGAATATAGTTTTCCAAAGTATGTCACAAAATTTTCTCTACATGAAGGTTTCAATACATTTTAAATGTTTTGTCATGATTCTATCATTATTATTTCTTTAGTACAGGGGATCAAACATAGGGCCTTGTGATTGTGAGGCAGTTGTAGCAGCACTGAACTAAATCCCGGCCCTATATTATTATTTTTAAACAGGGTTTCTTTTGTTGTTTATCCATCAAGTTTTATGTCACTTTTTCTACTTGTCTTTCCTTTACTTGGCTAGAAACCATCACTTTTTTTTTATTCCAGGGGTCTTCCTAACAAGATTACTTCAATCTCAAAACAGTATTTCTAGCTTGTTGCTTCTTATTTGCTATAAGTTAGAAATCTAAATAATAACAGCTTAGTGTCACCTTACAGGACAGTCTTGATCATAATGTACAGTGCTGCCAGCCATTTGTATATGTGATTTCTGCATCTGGATTCTTCTGACAGTGGTACAAAAATATTTGGGGAAAAATGCATCTGTACTGAACACATACAGTTTTTGATTATTCTTCAAAGTCTACCATGTAACAGCTATTTAGGGAGAATTCATATCAACTTAGACATTATAACTACTCTGAAATAATCTAGGGTAAAGCAGGGTGTATGTGGGTGGTAGTGCACATTTATGACATTTTCTAGCATCGTGCAGATCTATCTGTTCCAGGGACCCTGAGAGAGGACAGTCCTCACACAGCATGTCAGGAAAAATCCTGTGTTTAAGCTATCATTTCTTTCTAAACACAAGTAAGCACCATCAAGTTCTTAGGTTTTACAATACATTTCTTACCTTTGACAATAAAATGGCATTTTTTATATTCATCGTATCATAATTAGACAGGATAGAGGAAAACTTGTTGCTCAGTTAAAAAGTAATTTATTAGTAGTAGAAATGGAGCACAAGACTCACGTGAGAAGAAAAGAAAGGTGAAATTATTCATTAGAATGTGGGAAATAATTTTACTTAATTCACTAACGTTAATGCATTAAAATCAAAAGAATTTAAATAAAGTCTGTGCTTTAATTAAAATAAATAGCAATTCAAAGTATTACTTCTTAGGACCATTTGCTTTGCTAATTAGCCAGAGAAAAGTGATAATTAGAGACAATACACTAATTAAGAAAAAGTTTAAAAGTCATAAGGAAGCGAATATTTTAAGTGTAAAGAGCAGACATGAAAAGTGCACTCAAACTATTATTCTCAGCTAATGTTGGTACCACAGAAAATTGGCAAAACTCTCTGGAAAACTGAGTCATAAAAATAAGTATCTCCTTTGACTCAGTAATCCTATTTCTGGGACTCAGTCCAAAGAAAATAATTTAAATGAAGGCAAATCCCACCTGAACAACAACAGCAAAATCATTGTATTGTGCTTATTTAGGAGTAAAACCTGAAAAGATGATAAATATACACAATCAGAAAAATCAATAAGTGCTAGATCCAGGGAATGATGTACTAAAAAGTAGGACATTTTCTCTATGTTGGTACAGAATGCTGTGAGGGAACTTGTGTGTTGCTTCAATTTCAAGGTAGCAGGCTGATGGCCTATATTTTTTTCTTCCTAAAATAATGGTAAGAAGCTCAAAGAAGTTTATTAATAGAAAATCTAAGAGGTGGAAGGTTGACAGACTAGCAGACCTGAAATACTGATAAATGTTTAGAACACTGGGAGCACTCAGAGTGACTTATAACAAATCAGTATCATTGATATCCTGCTATGTTCATCAGAAATAGCACTAATAAAGTACTAACAAACTGGTTCCTTTTAAAATATCTTTGAGGACCTTGGTATATAATTCCAGAACTCTGAAGGCTGGGACAGGAGGATCTCCATGAGTCTGAGGCTAGTCTGGGCTACTCAGTGAGTACAAGGTCAGCCTGCACTGTCTCAAGGTTGTCTAAAAAAGAAAAATAAATTAATGAAATGCCATGGAGGATACCCTGTGTCATTACAGTAAAATGTGGAGGACAAAAACTGAGTAGTGAGGAGCATCTTTATTTTATTTTATTTTTTTATCTTTTTGAGGAGCATCTTGATTTACAGGTATCAACCGAAGAGTTGTGGAAGTTGCTGGGTGCACAGATACACAGAATGGAGTCTTTCCATGGGGGCTTCTTTCTTAACATTAAACAAACCTGAACTGAACACAGGGCCCTGAAGACTGTCGCTCATCAGTGTGGGTTCCCAGAGCCAGGCTTCCCCAGGTCACTTGAGGGCAGGGAGGAAAGTACCCAGATTTCTTGATGGCTCCACACATCTGCACCACAGGTTGAAATTTTCTTTCTTTTTATTAATCTTTTAATCTTTATTGGTACATTGTATATACACATCATGATCACACTCAATATTGGGAATTTATACCTGAATATAACACAACTTAATTCTCATTTTTCACAGGCTGAAATTTCAATCACCAGTCCTTACCTAGGTGTGTGGAGATTACAGTCAATTCCTTCACAGAGTGCTGCAGAAAAATGTAGCCTTCAGTGGCTACAGCAGAAATTTGAGCAGCCCTCTACAACTGATCTTGGTTGTTATCAAAAATACAAGCAATAAGGGGGTCCAGAGATGAGAACACTAAAAAATGTGCCCCAATTATTGTGAGGGGAGCCAAGCCTGAGAGTTCATGCCTATAGTTCCAATACTCTGGGAAGGATCATCAGTTTGTGCCAAACTAGGCCATTTAGGGACTTTGGAGAGCCTGCCCCAGAGTAAATTTTTAAAAATATAAAGGACCCAGGAATGCATGTCAGTGTGAAGACCCTGTGCTCATTCCAGAGTCACACACACACACACACACACACACACACACACACACACACATGCACACTCACACACACGCACTCTGTTTTGAGAAGTAGGAAAGTATTAAGGATATCATGGACAATTTAAATAACCTTAGAAATATCAATGAAGATAATGATTTTATGAAATAAGAACAAACTGTTAAGTGTAAAGGATTTTAAAATTCCAAAAGCATTCTTGGAACTTTTTAAAAATTTAAAAGCCATAGCTCATATATTTTTTAAATGTTTTAAATTCATTATGGTTCATTTATCTGCTTTTTTACGTTAATTTGTTTGTTTTTGGCAATTAGAAGGGCTTTTGTCAGGAGAAATTTTATATTTATATAATTACTTAGCATAAGTACAGTGCGTTCTCATATAACTACTTCAGTTAAAGATAATTGGAAAAACCCAGTATATATTAAAAACTTGCTTGTGAGTAATATGTTCTCTGGAATTTTGTTTCTTTATTTTTTTATTTTCTATATTTACTTTGTTTATTCTTTCTCAAAAGAATTAAAATAAAATGAAAATACAACTTAAAAAAATTTGGGGAGGCAGTAAAAGCTGTACTCAATTTGTAATATTGACCAGCTATATTAGAAAACAAAAAATTTAAAATCTAACATCTACCTTAGAAAACTGAAAAATATTAATAAATTAAATGTCAAGTAAATAGGAAAAATAAAAGCAAAAATCAATGAATTGTTAACATAAAATCAGCAGAAAAAATCAATAAAAAGAAAACTGGCTAATTGAAAAGATAAATTGGTATGATAGACTTGTATCACAAGTTAACTAAGAAAAGAGTAAGAGAGAGAAATTCATTCTCATATCAGAGGTAAAAGTGAACGTTATTAAAAGGAAATAAAGAGAAAATCAAGGAATATTATGAACAATTTTATCCTGACAAATTTGAAAACAGACAAAATCAGCCAATTCTTCAAAAGACACCCTCACACAAGAGGAGATAATTGGAATCTATAATTTTAAATAAATTGGATCAACAATTAGTACATTTTTAATCAATATCATTGATAGGTAATAAAAAGATTTTATTCTTATGCTTGTCTGTCAAGATTTCATATATATTCAACTACTTGATGTGCATAATTTTCTTCTCTCAAAAATTTATTTCAAATTTTTTGTAAAGTAGCTCTGCTAGCAACAGGTATTCTTAATTTTGGTTTGCTTGACTTTATGTCTCCTAAACTCTTGAGGAGTAATTTCACTAAATATAGGATTCTAAATTAAATATTAATAAATATTTCATTCCACTCCCTTGCTTTCAGAATCCAAAGAGAAATTGGATGTAGTTTTTAATCTTTGTCTCTCTCTTATTAAGGATTTTTTTGTAGTTTGAATTTCATACATATAAGAATAAATTTTTTATCATTTATTTTTTACTGACTTTCCTCGATCTATGGTTTGGGGCTGGAAAATTTTGTCATCATTTTTTGAATATTTTCTCAGTTTCTTTTTCTGATTCTGGAATTCTCATTATGAATATGTTCACATTTCAGTGATTATTATACAGTTCTTTGTTATTCTGCAGTATTTTTTCATCATTCTCTTCTTGTTTAATTTCATTCTGCTCATTTTTCATATTCACTGACACTGTCCTTAGTTGTGTGTAGTCTCCTGGTGAGCCCACGTATGGTCTTCTTCATTTTATCCTGGCATTTTTTTCATTTCTAGTATTTCTTTTCTCTCTTATAAGATCCACCTTGCAACTTACATTATCCATCTGTTTCACACATGCCCATTTTTTACATTGGATCCTTTAACACATTAATCATATTTATTAAATTTCTGGTTAATGATTTCAACATCTGCCGTATCTAACTTTTTTCTGATGCTTGTTTTGTCTACTCAAATTGTATTATTGTCAAATTGTATAATTTTTAAAATTTAATGTTTTTTGTAATTTTTTTGTTGCAAAGTAGACATAATAGACAGGTTAAATGAGGTAAGGTCAGTATGGTTTTATGCTCATCCACCTAAAGCTTAGGCTGTGTTTACAATTTGCTATAGTTTTTTCAGATAGAAAATTCCCACTAATGTTCCTGTTTTTATCTTCTCTCTTGTATTTTGGGTTCTTTAAGGACATTTTATTAAATGATCTTTGAGACTCAGAGTTCTTACTGTCATATCCTTTTGATACCATCCAAGAGCCTTGGGAAGGTATGGGGGTGGTGTGATGTGTTCCACACTCCCATGACTAGGACTTAGTCTTTTAGTGAGCCTCTGTCCACCAGAATGTTCACCCTGAATGTCAAGAAAGGTCAGGTGTGGCATGGTCTTTCAGTAATTATAGAGCTAAGCAGTTCTAACCTTGGTATTTTCAGTGTTGTCTTTAAAGAGCTTTGGGTTTGGTAATTAACTACTAAATTAGCTACTAAAATTTCCGACGTATGAGACTAGATGTGTTTGTACTTGCGCACGTCTGGGGAAGGTCAGTCAGCACACTGGGAGCTCACAGAAGGCTGAGTATGCATTGACACCGGGTAAGTGAGAGGATTATGTTCTATTAAGTTCACGAAGACCTGAGGCTTCTGAATCTTCAGAGCTAACTGTCCCGAGAGTCAGCAGTAGCCATAGCCGCTGCCCACCAGAGTCTGCATTGCAGCAGCTAGCAACACTCTCCCACACAAGTATGTGATTTACTTTGGGAAGGTGTGAAATGATGAGGTTTTCCTATCTTTTAATCTGTCATTGTGTAACTGAAAAATAAAGTGGCTTTATAATTAAAAGTGGAACAGATTCTTCAAGACTTTAAAATAACTGACCAAGTTAATTATCATGTTGACGACAGCCACACCTGTTATATTATGTGGTTGCCAGGAGGCATCTTAAAATTAGGAAAGTGGATTTGCTGATAGAAGCTCCTGGAGAAGGCCACAGGCTGACACCATTACTCCATTTTATGGTTTCCATGGGGAAAGGTGGGGTGGGGGCTGTCTGGATGAGTATCATCCCTGAAGTGTCTTTAGGGGTAATGTGTCCACTAAACCTATCATCCTGCTTACTTCGAAATCACTCCAGACAATTCGTGTACTCTTTTATTTTCACACTGAAAATGCCCTGGAGCATGTCTTTCACGTTAGCAGGAATGAGGCTGAATTCCAGGAGGGACAGCGCTGGCCACTGGCCCAGCCCCTGAGTGTCACACGGTGCTGTGCCTGCAGCTGTGGGCAGTGGCTGGACACAGTCCCCTTGTGGGGTGGCTGGGACGCCATCCCTGACTGCCCGTTCTTTAGCCTCCCGCCTAGGTCCTTCCATGTGATGAGGCTGTTTTGGATTCTGTTAAAGGACCAGTTAACAAGTAAATTGAATCACTTTAGCTGATATATGAGCTGATACAGGTAAGAATTATTAGCAGTAAAATGCTAGACAGAGATGTGAAATTATTATTACTGTGATTGAAGTCACTATCCTACTATTAATATGAGTTAAATATATACATGGATATAAATCATTTGTATCAACTATGAATTTATGTACATTACTTTAGAGAGGGTTTTACTTGAGAGCCATTGACTGTCTATATTTTTATATGTTTAAAAAAATGTAAGTACATTAAACATTAGAAGTGTTATTTTCCTGGTTACTCAGTCTGAGAAAATGATTTATACCTATGATGAAATAGGAATAAAAATTACTAAGAAGTAATTTCTCAAATGGAATAAATATAATAGGGCGCATTTCCTCTTTTGTGAGAGATGGAGAGTAGATTCTTTCTGAGATGGTGTCAGATTAGCCTCAGCCTCTTTCTACTTTCATTTCACCTGACCCTCCTTTCCTGGGTAGTCGTGGTGTCAAATTTCCAACTTGCCACTCTTTTTCTCCAATTTTTCTCTTCCCGCATGGCCATCTTGTACCTTTCCTTCTTATTTGCATTTAATGTTGCTGCTACAGTTAACTTGTCTGGCTTTAATGACTATAGTACATAAAAAACAAAGCATTCATATTCAAATAGGAACTTTGTAGAAGGAATCCATGAGAATTCCAGGTAGTATCACCTTTCCTGATGGGACTGTGCTGGAAGTTCCCAGATGTTTAAATGTATGATGTGAGCACATACAACATCTTAAAAGAACATTAAGTGAAATAAGTCGGACATAGGAGGTTAAATATCATTTAATTTCCTTTATGCAAGAAAGACAACATATATAGGTGAGGGAGAAAAAATGAGAGAGAGATAGAGGAAAGGAGAGAGGGAGGGACAAAGGGTGGGAGAGGTAGGAGATAAATAGGAAGTGAAAGTTCAAATATTTCCCCAAATTATTTAGCCCTTCATTTCAATAATATTTTAATATATAGGATAATTTGTTTCATTTATACTACTAGTTTATCTTCATTTGTTGAAAAGAAAATTTTGTTTTATTATCTGTTCATTTCTTGGTGGTAAGAATCTTTTCATCTTTGTCTTGTACTCTAAGTAACTACTTTGAAGATAATGGTACAGTGTATTAACTATTGTTAGCCTCTTACTATTTTGTGATGTAATTTTGTTTTATTTTTCATAAAATTAAAAAGCTCATTGGAACATTTGAAAGAATTATGCTTTGTCATGAATCATATGTTTAAAACCAATTCAAACAATTATTAAAAATAGATTCCAATAATATCTCAACTCTTTTTAATAAATGTACAATATATACAAGGAAGCTTTGGTTTGGTCACATTAATTTTCATAGTAATATAAAGTAAAATTAATATAAAGCAAAAATGCTCAAGAAAAAACTGCAACTCATTATTTGGGTTATAGTTTGGAAAACATTAAAATATAAAGGAAGAAAATCATTAAAATTAAATAAGAAAAATGTAAAAATGATACACAAATCTACAAATAAATCTTAAAAACTTGCTTCTCTACTGTCCTAGAGATATTAAACTAGAAAAAATATCAAGCAAATGTAGGTTTATTTCAAGACAAATAGAAAAATTCTAAAAATTGTGTTTGTTAAAATTTTGTTAAATGTTAAAATTTAAGATTACCATCACCCTGTTTTTCACAGCTCTGTTATTAGGTCACACCAGAACTGTGTAGATATTTCTAAATACGTAAATATGCATTTTTACATTTATATTACTTGGTAGCAGTAATCTTACTCCATATTTTAACTCAGAGTTGACACCATTAAATGTAAATGAAAATGACAGTTAAATTATTTTTTAGAAATATTAAGAATGTATAAAACACATTCACCTGGTCAGATGTTTTCTGTTGCTGTGAAATATTAGAGTAGCTGTTAACAAACGTATTTTATATTGTTTTGAAATTGCATGGGGTAAATAGGCTTGCTTCTTATGTTAACTCTATAAAAATCAATTTGCCAGTGTTTAGTTTTGTTTTGTTTTCTTAGCACCTTGTGCTTGCCAAACAGGCGCAGTGCCACTGAGCTGAAGCTTTGGCCCTCTAATTTGCCAGTTCTGATGAGAATGTTCCAGCTAGCCTTTCCTGGCTAACAAATCTCCTCAGACTTTGGAGCTTGCTTCGTTCTGGACCGAGCTCAGAGTCACACATAGAAAACACGTATGGAGCTGTCCCAACAAGCTGAAGCTGCTGGAGACTGGAAGACCTCATCCACTTTTTGTGTTGCCTTTCCCCCTCCATGTGACCTTCCAGATGAACCAGCTCACACTTCTTCCCATCATGGCACCTTTGGATAGCTCAGCATTGCACATGGCGGCTCAGCCCTCCACTGGTGGGAATCCTGCCAGAGCCACACAGAAGCTCTCTGACATTTTCTGCCCTAGACACTACCAAATCAATAAACAACTGAAGGAATAGAAAATTTCAGATTAAAACTTTCTATAAAATCATTTTACACTCCATCATCTAGAACTTCACTGGTTTTGGAAAAGAAAACTTAGCAATTATTGCTGACCATGTTCCTTAGCCACTAATCTATCCCGAGCGGCACACAGCCAGTTGGAATAAAGACTGTATTTCCAGCCTTCCTGTGGCAGGCCCCAAGTCTCTCTCCTTCGTATACAAGCCCATGTCATCCTCATGCTTTTGTTTTGAATGCTTTAGCTCTCCTGTGACAGCATCGGGTTATAGGGCACAGGGTGGATTTCCCTGAGTGAACCTGATCCAATACTGTGAGCAGGGAAGGATCTGAGATTCCAGGGAACAGAGTTATGACCACAGCTTCCTACCAGCTTCTTCTGAATTTAGATTGTGCAAGGGAAGATAATGACTTTCTTACAGTAGGTTGTTATTTGGAATCTGTTGACAAGCTAGATTTTACCAAATGCTGATGATCCTGCTCCTAGTCAAACCAAAGAACTAAGTTTTAACACAGTTATTTTTAGTGCTTTATGTTGTGCAATTCGTACCCACCGACATCCCTACAGTTGATCCCACAGTTTTGTGGTTACTGCAAAGAAGGTCAAAGAGAAAAAAAAAATTTAGTCTAATAATTAAACCTCTAACATAATTAGTGCCTTCTCATATAATTAATGCTTCTGTAAAGTGAACAAAAGAAGACCATTATTCAAATAAGAACCATTCATTTCAGGAAAAGGAAATTTAGATCTATAGTTCAGATACAATGAAAAGGGAAGCTGAAAAAGTCTTCAGCTATTCAGTTTACCATGGGTTACTGTGAACCCACATTTGGGTCACTTCATCTGCCAACAACTGTGACTTAAGGTCACCAGCCCTGAAGGTCACCAGGCTCTAAAGAGCAGCCAGACTCAAATACTTAGTTAATATTACTACCTCTTTGAACTTCAGCATTTGTAATAAATAAAAATATAAAACATGCATCTTTGACATTTCACACCTAGGGTAAAATCTTCCTACCTATGTCTTTGGAGGACTGCAGAGGGAGACCCTTTTGCCTAGACCAGCGTTCCCCAAACTGGCCATGTGGCAGACTCCTTCAGGATGAGTAAGTACACCCTGAGGACTACCTTGGAGAAATTTCACCTACATGAAGAGCAACAACTACCTCTTTGAAGAAGTCATAAAACACACCGCACAGTGATGGTGTTGAACAGATCTGATAGAAAGGAAGATAGTTGCTTAAATATTTTTGATAAAAAAGAAAAGCATTTCTTCATACTTTTTCTTACTTCTTCACTAGTAAAGGTTAAATCCAGGGCATTCACTTTGACCTATATCCTAAGTCCTTTTTAATTTTAAGACACATTTTTACTGTCATGAAATTGCTCAGGCTGGGCTGAAACTTCTGATCCACCTGCTGAGGCCTAGCAGAGTTCTGAGATCGTAGGGATGCATCACCATGCCTGGATGATACTTCATTATTACTGTGATAATGATGTCTCTCTCACTGCCTGTCTCCAACTCCCTCTACCAACAGTGTACCTGTCACCAAGATCCCAAGTGCTCCGGCACTTGAAGAGCCCACGATTGGATTATATATAGTCTGGAGTGCAACGTTCTACTCAGAAGGTGAATCCAATCATCTCTGTCACTGAGGTAATTGTCTGCAAAGAAAAATCCCTCCCACTAATTGAGAGAGAAGCCTATACACCTCTTAACTGCAAGAGTAAATTTCTGGCCATGTGAAAGAAATGTAAACAAATCGGGAAAACACTAAATTACTAACATGTTGCTCTCATTTTTAATGGGCTGGATCTCTCCACAGATAAAAAAGTATAAGACAGCAACTGAGTCTGGTGGTCCTAACCTTGCTAATGACAACAAGAAAAGGGTGACTCAACAAGGAAAGGACTGAACGGCCAGTCAGAAAATAGACTTGTGGAGTTTGAACATTTCCATTAATTTTGGTACTCGGGCTGACATGAAATGGTCTAGAGCCAAAAAGTGACCGCAAACCAGAGGGGGGTGGATGGGCCTGATTCACAGTGAGATCTGCAGAGGAGGATCTTTCTCACGGCCTCATGTGGCTGGACTGTGACTTGTCAGCAGGGGAGAGGTGCAGAGACGATAGAAACCTATTGTCTTCTCAATTAGTACTTGTGTGTCAGGTAGACATTGTAAGGTGCATGCACGTGTGTGTGTGTGTGTGTGTGTGTGCGTGCGCTATGAAGCAATTTCACTACTAAAGAGGAGACTGGAGCTTGGTCAGTGGCCTCCCGAGCCTGTCTGTGACCTCTGCCTGAGTCACCCGAGTCTTTCTGGATTTCAGTGGTCTCTTTCCTCAGCTGCGTGTGGATAAAATCACAGCCACTGTGGCCTCAAAAGTCTATGGCTGAGGGTTCAGTCTGTTAATGATAGACTTTTAAAAAAAGAAACAATATTTCACATGAACTAGTTATGTTTTCTGGAAAGTGTGAATTACTTGTCACTCCTGACAGTGTTGCGAGTAACCTTTGCTTCTTAAGATAAACTCAGAATTTTCTCTTGGGGGGTGATGAAGGCATAAGCTGGGCAGCACCCAGCCTGGGGGAGGCACCTAGACCAGAAGGCACCTGCCCTGCATGCTTGGCCTCTGTCTCTGAGGCTTTTGCTACTGTTTCCTGTGAGCATTCTCGTCTCCCAGTTACCTCGCAGAGCAACAAAATTGTCTGGTGTAAAACCCACCAGCTTTTTCTTTCCTTTATCCATTTCTCATGAATACTAGAGATCTCACAATAAACATAAGATAGCTAATGGATATTTACTGGAAATCAACACAGTAATTTTCATATGGCCTCTCCAAAACCACAAAATGACTTCTTTCATTTTTTGCTTTCTTGGTTTTCATTTGGATTATTTGGCTGTGATTTCAAATTGCCTTATTTTTATACAATATCAGATTGCTTTATTACCTTCTAGCAAATAATAACAGAAAGTAAAGAGATGGAGACTTTAATAATACTCCTAATTCTCAGAATGGTTCTACCTACTTTCTATGTATAAAACCCTGGGTCTACAAGGACCGAGTCAGGGGTTTGATCAAGTTACATCCCAAAGCCTTTTATGCTTTGTCTTCAAGTCCAAGTGAAGCCAGGACTCTGACTGATTTGGGTGGTTGTGTAACAGTTCCTGAGTCAGCGTGTTCTATGAAGTTGACTCAGAGTTTACGAGAGGGTTTTATCCACTAAATATATCAGAACAAGGACTTAATGGAAGACGTGATGATTGATTGATGAACAGGAAAAGACAGCAAGATAGTTATAGTTTAGTAAAATAAAGTTTCACATTACTATATCAATATTAGGGTTTACACCAAACAAAAGCAAAGTTTAAAGACTCTATTACATGTTAGTACTCATATGAGTCATTTCCTTTCTATTTCAGCAGCCCAAACTCTGACTTCCTGTCCTAGTCTATAATCTGCCACAACTAGCAGATTTCAGATCTCAATTTTGTGTGTTTGTGTTCCTCAAAAAAAGAAAAAAAATCTTAGTCTGTTTGGACTTTCATTGGAATTTTGAATAATTCCAGGAATGAAAATGAGTAGCTAACACCACATGGCAGATATTAGTCAGAACTGTTTCACTTTCAGCAGTGTAATTAGATCTCAGTTTTAGATCTCAAAATGTGCAGCTATTCTGAAAGGAAAAGTGAAGTAAAAGTATTTACATCATAAAATGACTCATTTTGAACTTCTCTCAATCACAGGCACAGGCATAAACATGCACACAGAGGTACAGAGTTACATACCTGCTCACAAACACAGAAAGATACACAAAGACCTACGAAGACACATATCCACACAGATACAACCACCAAGACATAAGCATGCATGTATACAGGCAGATACACACAGATAAATTAGTGGAAACTCAGAGGCAGATGTATTCAAAGAAATACATGTGCATGCATGTGTGCACACACACTCACATGCACATGCATGCTCCTAGTATAATAAACACTTTTGCATTTCCATTTTATGGCAAAACTATAAACCTAATACTTTATTCAACACTGCAGCTCATTTTATCTTCCAAAGCAGAAGGAAACTAATGATCTGTAGCTCAATATATTTTTAAAATTTTAGAATTTAAAATTTCAGTCTTAGTAAAACTACCTTCCTTACTTCTTTTTTTTTTTAAAAAAATTCTTCTTATTTCTCAAGTTTTAAAGTTTCTTCCAATGAGGACAGGTCTGTGGAGATGCTCCCAGAAGCTTCTTGCTTCTTGGCCTGAAGTTCGGTGTGTTACTTCTCAGGTTATGGCAAGAGCAGCCTGGGGATGGAATAAAAACCCACAGCAGCATAAGAGAAAACAAAATTGAATTGTCCCTATTTCTACCACAAGGAACTTGACAATTAATTGAAGAGAAAGTATATGGAATTCCTTACAATACTTACATGAAGAAAGCTTCATGAAATGTGGAATGAAAACTAAACAGGGGAAGATCAGGAAAACGAACTCACTTTTTCTCACAAAGCAAGTCAACATATTAAGTGTACTGAATTTGACTGTGGACACAATTTGGGGAGTTTTAGCTGTGTTATTAGCTCTAAGTCTGAGCAGTTTTGGGAACCTGTGGTGAATACAATGGATCTTCCTTCTCACGTGAAGTTCATACATTTCTAGCAGAACGCACCTCAATTAAAGTGGAATCCCTGTTAGCTTCTCTAAAAATGAAAATCTTTGAATTATCAGGCTTGACCAAGCCAGTTAGTTTTCTCTGTATGCAGCCTTTATGTATCTTCTTACAATCGAGAATTTTCAATGCTCATTAAAATTATCCATGTGTTCCCTGTGATGAAAGTACTCATTATAGATCACAAAAAGGTACTAATAACAGTAGCACAGCCAGTTTGATGTAGCACAACATATCGTGGATTTTGGCACTGATTTTCTCTTAAAGAGAAAAGCCAATACTTCTTAAATCATGTGGACAATAGAACAGTGTCAGGTGAATAATCTGGATCCATATGTCATTTGCCCCAGAATATGCTACCATCTGACAAATCCTAGTGTGCAACTACTGGCCTAATTTTAGTCTAGAAATTTATTCTACATCAGAAAAATTAGTACTGAAATTTCTACCTTCATAGCAACTAAATTGGCTTTCTATAGCACCTAACTATCTAAGCACATTTTGATGTCTGGGAGATACTATGAATTAATAAAACACGAGGGTAAAGCTAATCTGTAATGCTGGATTTCAGGGAGGAGTCAGAGTTTTATTTTGAATAAACTTTCAGAGTAGAGCTCTAAGTGTGGAGGTAACTATTGGCCAAGTCTGGGAACAGTTGAAGGAGAGAGACTTGTGTTTGAAATCAGAGCATTTGATGCAAAGAATACAGAGACCGACCCCTCTACTGGAGCCCCCAGGTTCAGCATGAGAATCCTGTGCATGACAGGAAAGAAAATAAGTAGAAAGAATTTGGAGAACCACTGAGATTTGCAATAGCAAAAACATAAGGTATTAAATGAGTAGAGAATATGAATTGAATGGCTTGACCCCCATTTTACAAGATAATTGTATTGCTGTGTAGCAATGGAGGAAAGTACAAGGTGAGAGAAGCAAAGGAAAGCGGAAGCAATAATGTGCTTCAGAACAATAACGATGTTCAGGGCAAGAGTAGTGGAAGATTCTAACGGTGTCTTGAAGGGAGAGACAACAGGCTTTTCCAATTATTGAAGACAAGGTGACTCCCAGTTATTAAAAGTGAAGAGAATTCTGCTTAACCAAGAGAATATAGGACATGGATATGCACGTACTGTATCATTTCTTTAGTGCGAGAAACTGAAGTTATAAAAGAGGTCCAAAATGTATGACAGGTGTTGTGAAATAGGAAGAAAATGTTCAAGGGTAAAGATGAACTGGGTGGAGGCAGGAGAAAGCAAAGAAGGGAAAGAAAAAATTTGATGGTTAAAAGGGAAACAAAATTTATGTTTATATGGGGGGTTGGAGTTGTGTGGAGGGCAGGGGAATGGGACAAAATAAGACTCAAGATACATCATGCACTGGTACAAATTCTCAATGAGGAATGTGATCATAATGTATTCGTGAAATGTACCAATAAATTCAATTTATTAAAAAATAAAGAGAATAAAAATAAGAGGGTCCTACAGAAAACATGGATAAACCAAAACAAGAGCTCAGTTTCAGCTGTGTTGAGTTGGATCTGTTAGAAACCAGAAGGAAAAATTAAGGGGTTGCATAAGGAATTCCCCAAGGAAGATCTGAGAGGGAAATAAAATCCAAGTCATTGGTGCATGGATGGGTTTTACAGCACCAGGCTTGATGGGACTGGAGTGGAGAATTTAGGTGGGAAAGGGCTGAGGTGTCTAAGAGTGTCTAAGACTGGAAACAGCAGTGCCTAAGAGATTGGGAACGAAACCAGGAACAAGCAAAGGCTCTGGAGCAAACCCGTTTGGGGCAGTGTGGAAATGGGCACAGTGATGTGTGGACTGAGCAGCTTCAGTGGGAAAGTGTGAGAGGAATTACACACAAAGATAGAAGGACTTCTTCAAATAAATGTGATTAAAAAGGAACGTAGGAAAGTAACACGATGGTAGCTGATAGGAAAAATGCATTTGCAAACCTGTGTTCTGTGAGAGGCTGTTATAGGAATTTTCTTTTGAGGCATGAATGAAAGAGCAAAGGGTGGAATTACAAAGACATGGGCGAGAATAATGAAGCACCGCAGGACCTGGGTTGGCGAGTGTACAAGTCAGGACGAGGTGCACGGGGGAAGTGGACCGGCTGACCATGTCCACGCCCTGGGAGCTGGGCCCCACCTGGGCTTAAACACATGGCCACAGGTGAGCTAACCCAGCCACCATGTCGGAGCAGTTCTCTGAGTATCCTGCACAGCTCTCAGCAAGGTAGATGCCAAACAGAGGAGATAAACCTGGTGTTAAAAGGAGGAGAAGCAAAGCAGAAGGTGAGGGCTGGAGCGAGGGCAGCAGAGCTACTCTCCTAATGCGCTCCTGACGCTTGGTGCAAGGCTATCAGACCATGGTTGTGTTCATTACCGACGGTGGAAGGTCAACACTCAACACACAACAGCTTGGCCTCCCACAGTCAGAGGCACCACGGAAACTGACTTTCAAGGTTGTGGCTTTCTCAGATATCTGAAAACACAGAACCAAAGCAAGGCAGCGTCAGAGAGCCGCAGACCTCTAGACACGGTGTCCGTCCTCTTGCTAAGGAGAGCAGTGGCTGAAACAGAAAAATGTAACATGGGAGAAACGGAGGTTATTAAGGCATAAAAAAAGGTAAGGACACAAATCCTCCTCCTAGGCTGTGGAATAGAGAAACCTCTACCTTATACATAAAAGCAAGACTAGGGAAGATTACATGTCAGCTCATAAAAGAAAACACTGAAAATAAGTTTCTCACATCAGGAGACTGGCAGCTATAGCTCGGCGGCTGTCCTCCTCCTCCTCAGGTCTGTAGCTCCCATTTTGGACAGAAACATCTCTTCTGAAACAGGGTCCTTCTTCTACTTCACGACATTCCATTCTCTGGTTTTATCCCCCAAAGGAGAAAACTAAAGAACCCCATCAGCTATTACGCAGAAAGATGCAGATCTTGTTCTACAAAGATCTGAATCACCAGTGCCAGGAAACCCTGCCTTTCATTACCAAACCAGCCAATTAATGTGTTTCTTTAGTACTAATCATGAAATCTCAAGGAGTATTTTTTTTAAAATTACCTTGTGTTCCTTTTATCATAGTATCACTTAGAACTACTCTAATAAAAGGTTTAGATGTCTGCTTCTCTCATTAGAGAGCAAGGTCTTTGAAGTCAGGTGTTGTGACTTATTTCATTATTGTTTCTCTAATGTGAAATCATTTTGCTTTTACCTTATATCATTTATAAAAACTAATTCCACATTGGTTTTGATCTAAATATACAAGTAAAACAATAATTTTGTTTATAAGGAAAAAGTTTTCAAGTAAAATAGAAGGGTGTTATTATACCATTGGGGTGACTAAAGAATTCTTACATAAAACTAAAAAAATATTAAGCGTAAAAGAAATATCCATAAATTGGATTTAATAGAACCAAACACTTTCATCAAAATATACCATGCACAGAGAGAATGAGCAAACCTCAGACTGGGAAAAGACTTTTGAAATTCATATGATGTTAAATGTCTTATCCACAATATCATATACAGACATATGTGTCCACAGAATATGTATAAACTTCTACAGCTCAATATAAGAGACAGATAATCCCATAGAAATGCACCCTAGAAGGTAGAGTAGGAAATTCAGAAAGAGGCAATCCAAATTGCTAATGAACACATAACAGCTTCCCACATCATTAGTCAGGGAGAAATGAAACTAAATTCAAACGAGATTCTAGTATGCACCAACCAGAATTGTTAAATTACAGATGATTGTTAAATAATCAATTTCAATGATCTAAAATAGGGTAGATAAAGTTCAACTCCAATTCTCAGCCACTGCAGGTGGAAACGTCAAGTTATGCCATCACTTTGGGCAGTGATGGCTTTAATGTGGGAAAACAGGGCATATGTGTGTAATGTCACCAAGCAACTCTACTTCTAAGGGTCTGTCTAATCAAATGGAGGACAATTTATCCATCAAAATGTCTGTAAGAATGTTTAATGGTACTCTTCAGAATAGCTGCAAAGGTTACCTGTATTGCAGAATAAAAGATATATTTTAATGATATTCACTAATACTACATTTGCTTAGTAGCAGCTAAGATTCAAGAATTATGTGGTAAATAAATGAAAAGACAATGAATAATCAATTTATTTGACTATTATCCTAAGCAGTACTCATGAGTGGACTTGAACAGTACCATCCCCTGACAAAAGAGATCTATATGTTGTCTTTTCTTCTGAACTATTACACTGAGGTCTCTGTGCTGATTATATTCACCAGCTGGGATATTTTTTGCATTTTCAGAGTTGCATTTCTTTTTTTTTTTTTTTTTTTTTTGAGACAGGGTCTCACTTTGTAGTTCAGGCTGGTCCTGAGCTCACTATGCAGCCTAGGCAAGCCTCGAACTCACAGCAATCCTCCTGCCTCTGCCTCCCAAGTGCTGGTATTACAGGCATGAGTCACCATGCCCAGCATTACGGTATGTGATTACTGGGGATCCAACTCGGGACCTTGTGCTTGTCAGGCAGATACCATACACTGAGCTAATTCCCTAGCCCCAGAGTTCCGTTTTTAAATATGGTATTGTAAGAATTTTTAAATTCTTTCCCTGGCTGTTATAGACATTGCTGTTAATAGTAAAATGATATTCAGTGTGAAAGGCTGGCCAGGAACTATAATGCGACCATGACTTTGCAGTATTTGCCAGTCACTACACACCTAAGATATTCATTTGCTCTGTACTTTGAGAAATCTCAAATACAAAAACTACTACTGGAGCCAGAATTCTCTTCTCTTCTATATTAATCATATTTGATTAATATGAAGTGAGATATCATTAAATAATCTTAATGCAGGAGTGTGGATTGAAGTGACTCTAGAGACTTCATGACACAGACAAGGACAAATGGTGATCAAGTTTAGGTTTGCTCCAGTGATTAATCTGTTGTTTTGCAGTTAAAATTAATTATTACATTCATATTTACAAGGCTGGCTTAAAAAATCCAACCATTAACATACTGTATTTTCACAAAATTATTTTTGAACACAATATTACATATTTAATTTTATGAGTACAAAAGGAAGAACAAATCATAATTTGAATTTTACCTGTTTTATCTTCCAAATTTGCTAGTTATTTTTATATTATATTAAATATTACATTTATTCTTTTTTATAGATCCTTAAAGGATAGTTTTATTCTTACAGTTAATCTGAGCTGGTATGTATGTCATTAAATTTAGCTATGATTCCTACCATGACTTCCTTGTAAAAATGTATTCAGATATGCTATTCTATAGTATGAACTTATTTACATAATAAATGAATGCAGGAGACTTGGCAGACACCTGAGATGCACACAGTGGATGACTTCATCTGCCACCTGCCAGGTGGACTCATCTGCATCACGTTAGCCAGGTGGATTTTTGCCTTTGTTTCTAGAGGCAGAGATTTATAATTTACACACAATTTGTGATGCTTAGGCAACCTTTGCTGTTTGATAGTATGAGTTTATAAAAAATAATTTCAACAATATCCAGAACATGATCTTTTATTTTCTTATTGCTTATTTCATTCTAAACAATGTTTTTGGCCTTTTGAACATATTACCTTATTGAAATCTTCACTACATTTCCTCCTGATAGCTAATGATAAAGAGAAATAATGTTTCTAAGGATGATATGAAGATGAATCTAATGGCTAGTGAAACACATTCAGAAAGTAGCATCTTCAGGTGGAAATGTCAGTGATTTGTGTGAAACAATCTTTTTATGCAATTGCATTCTCACATTTTATTTTCAGGTTAGAAAATTATACATCTAATTGCTTGCTTTGGGAGATGTGAGGAGCCATTTAATATGTGTTTAATATCACGTAGTCATTTATGCTGAAATTGTTGTTCCGATTGGTTCCCATTCATATTTGTCAACATTTTCTTCCTGCACTAATACTTGGTTATAAATGGGAAACTGAGGGCAAACTTATTGAGACATCTATAAAACCTGAAGCTTAGACAGACAAGTACATGAGTAGGTCCATAGGTGAGCAATTGTTAAATGTTATAAATTGAATTTCACTCTATTTCTTTTGAGTTCAGGTTTTTAAAATTTCTATTGTTCTATTGCTTCAAGTTCACTAATTCTCTTTGGCTGTATGTAGTCTAGTGACAAGTCTGTTCAATATATTCTTTATCTATGCTGTCAAGGAATTATGGTCTATTTATTTAGCACTGCATTTGACTCTTTCTCACAATATACAGCTCCCTTGGAATCCCCTGTCTCTTCGTACAGATGCCCACTTTCCCCCTGGAGCCTTCAACATTTTATGTGTAATTTGTTTCCCATTGCACTGTTACAATGACCAAAACACCTCTACATCTGGTTCTACTTATCATTTTGTCTCTTGAAATGATTGTCTTCTTTGCTTTTCTTCTTATTACTTTGAATTGAACTTCAGATATATTAGACCCTTGACTTGCAAACTCAGTTTTTCCCCAAGGGCTGGTTGTAACTCAATGTGATCAACAAGGACTCAGGCTTCCTACATGGCCTTCAAAGTCTTTCTCCTATCTAGTTTTAGGCCACACTTTCTTCCAAGCATATCTCAGTGTCTTTAGAGAGACACTGGCCCAGGATTTTTCAACCCTACATAGGAAAGGATGTTGTCATAATCCTTCCAGAGCTCTTTAAGAGTTAATCTGCTTCTAAGACCATCTGCAAGCACAGTGGCTAACATTCAGATCATGCCTGAAGAATTTGTCATAACTAAAAACTAAAATTGTGGTCATAGCCTAAGTTGTTTGCATGCCAGTCTGATCAAAATTTGAGGATCCACTATATTATGTATACAAGACTAAAGCAGAAGTCATTATATTCATGTATAGACAATCTCATTCTGAGAAAATATAATTTCTCCTCAGCTTTCAACAGGAACAGTCTCCTATAACAAAAAGCAGATTAATAAGAGAAGAACAAACACGCTTATGGTGCATGCCATGCATAAAGGAGAAACTCAATTAGAGGTAACTTAAAGCAAAAACTTCAGACTCTGGCTTCAAACATCTTCACACAGGGAAAATAGATTTGTAGAACCAAATGCAGGATGAAAGAAATATTGCACCTCTCCCAAAGCCAACAAACTGTGGGCAGTTAGAATATGGGAAGAAACCAGTACAGTATTTCTTCTGATTGCTCTCATGCTAACTCCAGGCTGATTAAAGTTATCATCAGTAAAAGAGAATTCATTTCCTGTCTTCAGGTAGAGGACCTCAGGATGGAAAGCAGTTTATTGCTCCTAAATGCTTTGAGCTCAAAGATTTTAATGTCACAGAGGAGGATTGGTGTGACGCATGCATGGGAGTACCATGGTTATGGCTCTGCTGTCAATGTGGGAAGTTGGGTCAAGTCAGTCAAAATCTGAGTTCTCTTTGGGCTTTGTGGTTGATATGGCTGCTTTTCATCATTTAGTACCACTTACAGTTTCCTGTAGAAGTACCTTGGACTTAGAGTGAGAGTTGGGTGACGGGACAGATTTCTTCGTGCTCCTGCTACGTTTGAAGACATCTCCTGTGTATGGAAGTAAGCCTTTCCTACACTCTGGCTTCCTGCAGGGGCCCACATACAGGCCCAGGTGGGAACTCTCCATGGTCCTACCCCTGTCTGAGTGTCAGGAAAGTCCTCAGTCCACAAGTGGGAATCCCTCAGAGATCCTGCATGTTTTCTTCATGGTAGTGAAACCCTTCTTGCAACTTTAGTGATCTTGTTTAAGAGGAGATTTCTTACTCCTTTTGTGTTAGCAAAGACCTTCAATGTAGTGATGCTGAGCCTTCTTTGGGAAGGGTTCCTGCTCCTTTCCCATGGCTAGAATGTTCTCTTCATTACTCTTCCCTCATCCTCAGTGGTTCTGACATGTGATTTAAGGCAACAATGCTTGTTAGCCACAAAGGCAGCATCAGGTTCCGTGTTTTGTTCTCCTCCTCTTGGCTCACACTATAGAGTCTCCCTACTTTTTTCTGCCCATCACCCTTCTGAAGGCTCTGCTGCAGAGCCATCAGGAAGCAGCTATATGTGTGCAAGTCCACCGTTTCTGGGCCTCAGAGAAGGTTTATTCTCTCAAGCTAGTTCTTATTCAAACTTCAATGAAGTGTGAAGAGTGTTAGCTCTTCCTGCTGATCATGTGTCTGGCCTCTCTGGAGCGCGTGCTCTGCCCCTTTGCTCCGTCCTCTCACTGTCTTGGTTTTGCAGCTTCCCCTGGCTTTCAGGCCACATGGCTACCTTGTGATCTCAGTGAGCTAAGGAGACACATCACTGCATAGGACACATGTTCTTTGTGGAGCATAACTTTTCCCACATTTCTTTAACCAAATTAACAGAATTCATGACAAACAGTATTTTAGTTAAGACCTCTCACTTAGAAACATATCCTGTTTTTTGTGCTCTCTGCTATTACCTGAGGTGTCCTGATTGGGCACCTGCTAAAGTCTTGTGCTGGGATGACCTCTGACCTTTTGACCACACCTCAGACCTCAGGTTCCATTTTTAAATCATTTTCACACATATAAAGTTCTGCTTAAATCTATAAATGTGATCTCATTTTACTCTGTGCTTTTTCAATAACCTATTACAGTTTACTTATCAATTAACAATGTACGGGAATGTCTTCCTCCCCCTTCTCTTTATTTTTTTTCCTCCCTCCCTCTGTCTCTTTCCTTCTTCCTTCCTTCCTTCCCTCCCTCCCTCCCTTCCTCCTTTCTTTCTTTCTTT
>PVIC010001900.1:0-70744 GCA_004025085.1 Thryonomys swinderianus
TGTCATCCCAGTACTCGGGAGGCAGAGACAGGAGGAGGATTGCTGAGTTCGTGGCAGCTTGCCTGGGCTACATAGTGAGCTCAGGACCAGCCTGGACTATAAAGCGAGACCCTGTCTCCAAAAAAAAAAAAAAGAATATTATAGGATAAAAGTGAAGATAAAGTATGAGGAGCAGCATATAGTAGGTGACTGTCCTCATCATTTCTTTGTCTCTGGTACCTACAACCGTATCTGGCACTTCAATGACTATTGAATAAATGAGTGAGTCTTTAGTGATCACCAACAACCCTTACTACATGCTAGTTTTCTCCAGAAGATTTGTGTTCTTTGCAGATAGAGAGCTTTAAAAAGTCCTTTAGAATCTTAGGCAGTAGTTCCTCAGCATCGGCATGCAGAAAAAAAAAAAAAAAAGCAAGATCACTAAAAATGCTAATTGTTGGAGCTAGATACACTGAGTCACTATTCCTGACACAGGATCTACAAGTCATATAGACAAGTCATATAATGTGCTTCTTAAATGACATCAATTCCAGAGTCTGCAGATTATGTTTTGAGAATGTGTTTCTTTATCACCCCATCAAGGTAAGGGAACCCATCTATAAGGATGAATAAACTTTCAGTACTTCCAGACCAATATCCCTACATTGCTAATGCTAGGCTATAGCACTTCTAAAAGTCAATTAATTAGAACTGGATTAGTCTGTGTCCACTTAATTATTAATTATTTATTAATTAATCTGCTTTTCTAAGTGGTACTAGGCCAGAAAGTATAGCTCATAACCGTGCTTTAGAGTAGGCTGTTTGATGATAATACCTGACTTTAGTTTTGTACCCAGGGTCTTCTATTTAGTATGAGCTCAAGAATTTGTGTATTGGTAGCCAACAACTTTGTTACTGTGTTGAAAAATATAATTTTCCCAATTGTAACTTAGTCAACATTGCAAGATCCTGTAGGTCTCTAGAGAAAAGTACTGCCCTGAAAGTCAAAGGTCATCCATTAAAACCATCCAATAGTTGATAAAAGGCCCAGGGAAAATATTTGCTATCTTTTGTCAGAGTTCTCCTTGGACAAATAGTGAACAGACACTTCTAGTCTTAGCACTGTCAGCTTGGGATCTCTCAAGGATTCGACTATTTACGTAACAGAGGTATAGCTCATGGGATGTGCATCACCTATTGGATTCTGCAGCTTAGCAGTTTATTAGAAATGTACACAGCACTTCTACACACAAAAAGCCAACTCATCCAGTTGCAAGAACTATTTACCTTTTCCTTTCTTCTTTTCAGTCTCGTGCAGAGGTTTTCAAATGGGGATGATGCTACCATTTCCCCCAGGAGACGTGTGGCAGTGTTGGGAGACCTTTTAATTGTCATAGCTCAGAGTGCAGCAGATACTACTGATATTTAGGTAGAAGCAACAGATGCTAAGCATTCTGTCACACACAGGGCAAACCATGCAACACAAAGTTATCTAGCCTACAATGTCAGTAAAGGTGAGGTTAAGAAACCCTGGTCTTGTTCCTCTCATTAGCCAACTTCTGGACATGGTCCTTCTGAAATTTCAGTGTGTGCAACTGGGATGGGCTACTCAGAGTGGTTCTTGTATAGAATTAATTCCAGCTGACTTTCTTCAGTGGGAAGGAAGCCTTGGGCATGGCACCTCACTCCCACCCCTGTTTTCATGACTGACACAGATTCTATAAGATAAAAAGTGAAAATGTGAGGAACTGTCAACCACCTGTTAGGAACTGAGCACGAGTGGTTATTTTGTAGCTGAAATCCAGACCACAGCCTTCTCTCCTGGTTAACTATAAAGTTAAGAATTTTACAACTACCATTTTCTTCATCTCTTGGTTGGATGTGAAGTCTTTTTTGGTACAACACTGGCACTTTGGTCAAAGAAACCTTGTTAGCTGTGATTAGTCAGGACAGAAGCCAACTTTCCTACGAGGTCCTCAGCAGCAGTCTTTGAACACTGTGTAGCAATGTCAGTTCTGTGGAAATTAGACTCACCCATGTCCTTCAGAGCTCACTGGGTTTGTTCTGACAGATCTACACTGGGCTATCAAGTTTGCGAGTGGGCCTCTGTTTCTTTGTCACTACAGTAGAGGTGACGGTTTCTGCCCAGTTACTTCAGTGAAGGAGAGAATCAGTAAGGCTCTTAAGTATTATAAAATATACTCCAGTTGCTCCCCAATCCTGGAACTTAAGAACTGAAAAACTTCTTTTTGGCTGTCAGTGATTTAAGAATCACTATATTATTTGAAAAACTACTTTTAAAACTGTAGCAAGTCTGAAAAATGAGGCCAATATGGTGAAGCAAAATGCATATTTTATAGGATTCTTATTGTAAGCTTATGTCTTCTCTCTTTTATTGTTCAAGTGCATTTTATGTTACAAAATATGATGGTAGTACATTGTAGTATGTTTTGCTTTAAAACACCCTTACATAAAAATATTGAAAATTAGCAACTTATATCAGTCCCTATAATGCTTTTAAGTATTTTTCCGGCCCTTGAAATGCAGCAAAAAGAAACTTTGCAAAGTCACCTCACATTATTAGGGAATATTATTATTATATACAACAAATTATGAAGATATTGTATACATGACCTAGCTGTGTTTGCCAATGAGAAGGATTTAAAGATTCTTTATTAAGCTATGTGAGCTGCTGTGGAATCACATTGCCTAGAATCACATTGGGTTGCAAAGAAGGTAAATGGACAGACAGGGCAGGGAATCAGAAAGAAGAGCAGCTCCAGTCTGGGTGCTGAACACCCTCCCTCCAGGGTTCTCCAATTATCAGGTTTCTGCCTCTGTGTTAAACTTTAACACCTTCTGCATCCTCATCTGCAGTACAAAGAAAGCAGTATCTCACAGAGTCAGAAGGGGGATTGAAATGACCTTAGTGAGCCACATGGGGAAGGGACAAGAAAGACTAGTATCAAATACTCATTCACTTTAATCAAGTCATTTCTGGTGCTCCACAGTGAATAAATGGCAGTGAACTCATGACATCCATCTCCCATCCAGTGCTGTCCTCCTTCCCTGCCCCTGAGTATCTGCTACCTCACCAGCCTGATCCCCTCCCATGGAGACCCACCAAATGGGTTCTCAGATTTTCCTGTACATCAGCTGACTGGGAACTTGATAGACAAAATAGTGTGCTGGGCCCAACTCAAGATTTCTGAGTTAGTAGTTCAACTGAAAGATAAGAATATTCATTTCTAACAAGTTGTAGAAATGAATATTCTAACAAGAATCCATGTATCTAACATGTATCAATTCAGCTGGTCAAGGAACTGCCTTTTTTTTTTTTTTGAGACATCTCGCTTTGTAGTTTGGCCTGCCTCTGAGCTTACTATGTAGCCCAGGCAAGCTTCAAACTCAGCAATCCTCCTGTCTCTGCCTCCCAAGTGTTGGGATTACAGGCATGAGCCACCATGCCCGGCGCTGTGGTATGTGGTAGTGATTGTTGGTGGGCATGAGTCTCCACGCCCAGCATTGTATGTGGTTTCCAGGGATCAAACTCAGGACCTTGCGCTTGTGAGGCAGGTGGCAGAACCACTGAGCTAACCCTCCGGCCCAGAACTGCCTTTTGAGAAACACTGAATTAGATACTTTCCTTTTTCCCACCAGTAATTCATTCCAAGGGCTCATTACTACTGGATATAGGTTTTCTGGAAATTTTTCAGAATAGACCCTTGTTTAAGATCTTCTACCACATTTGTTTAGAAAATAACACTCCCTTTAAATTCTGCCTTCTCCTCCAACCTCACATCCTCCCTTCTCCAAGTTTGATAAGGCTTGCCCCTGCCTCAGTCTCTCACCCAGGCAATGTCTACCTTCCTGCTAATTGCTTGGAAATGTAAATCTTCCTTTAATGACTTACTTAGTCCTCTAGTAACTTCATCCACCTCAAGAACTTCAGTAGAATCCTAACTTGGACAAGGATGGTCTATCATCAACAAAGAGAAACAATTACAGCACATTTTCTCCCTGGGGTTGTGTTTGTTTGTTTTGTGTTAATGAAAAGCCTTGTTTGTTTCCACTGAGTTATCTTTTTATTGCAATCATTTCTGCTTTACAGGAAGAGGCATCTGTGCTTGTAGTCAAGGGGGTGAGCTACTTACTGTCTGTCATCATCTGACAGGTTTGTCTCTTGGGGACTGTCTTTCCAGAAAGCCAGTTCCCACAGAGCTGCCAGGAGGGTGGGACTTAAAGCTAACAAATGATTACCTGTCACATCCGACCTCCCAACATGCCTCAGACTGCTGGGCTCCTCCTTGATAGCTTCAGGTTCGGGTCTTTGGACTAGGACTTACTGTGACCTCTGAAATCAGGCTCTGGGAAGGGCGCATGTCAACTTTTGAGGGACCTCACCATAGGTGCTCCCTTCTGTCTCAAATGCTACCCAACAGGAGGGTGGACCTTCACACATCCATACACTTATAGTGAGCAAAGGGAACTCCTGAAAGCTTCTTTTGCCTAATGTGAGGATGAACACAAAAAGAACATGAACACTCAGAAGTTGGAGCCACCAGTCTAGCTGAGAAGACATGTGGAGGATGGGAAAGGAGATATCCCAAAGAGACAATATGTGTTGGTCATAAATTCCAACCGGTATTGAATGAAATAAGTATTCTGGGGTTTGGGCTGAGCAGATCCAAACTCCCAAAACTTCTGCTCTGCTAAGAAGTAACTTTTGTGTGAAAAGAACAGGTTTCCGGAGCTCACAAAAGGAAATGGCCACCACTTAGGCTCTATGCTAGGGAAACTGGGTCACATGCATCCCTCCATGAGCATCCCTTTCCCATTCTTGCACTTTTGACATGGACCCTAACTTGGCAGGGACAGGGCAGAGCCCAGCTGCTGCTAATGAGAATAATGATATCTGTGGTGATTGTGGCAAGAGCCCTCACTGAGAGAGCACCCTTGGCTCTGCCCTGGCTCCTGGGCTGAACAAACACTTGCTCACAGGGGCTTTGGAAGGTAGAACTGATTGTCCTTCCCATCTCACTGCAAGGGAACTCGGGCCCAGAGAATGTCTGCAGTCATATAATGCATCCTAGAAGCAGCAAGTGCTTGAACATAGTTGGGCTTTTAAACATGGTGCACCACTGGTCTGAGATAAATAGTGAAATTCTTTTTGGGGAGCTTTATGCAGCATTGTGGATGCAAACTGATGCCTTGGACAGGCCAAAGCCTGCTGTCTGAGGCTCGGGTGGATCATAGGCAGCCTATCCCCTCCTCACGGCCTCTGTAGCTTCTGGTTTGTTTTGTTTTGTTTTGTTTTGTTTTGTTTTGTTTTGTTTTGTTTTGTTTTGTTTTGTTTTGTCCCACATAGATCCACTTTTGATTTGTTTCTCTCCCTTCCATTACGAAACTGAGAAGCAGCTGTGAGCCCCACAGACTGCAAATGGGGCTGTGAGTGCCGCTCCCTCTGCGAACAACCAACTCACGCTGGTGGCAGACAGTTTCTGCCCCACTGGTATGATCTCTTTGGATTCTAGAGGCTGTGTGCAATCAAACGTTCAGAGGTGAGGCCTGGTGTTTGTGTTCAGGTAGAGATGTCTTTCCCAGCGAGCCCAGGGCCCTCTGTGGAGAGGAGCCACCTCCAGAGGAAAAGTACTTTCTCTACTGGTGTGGCAGAGGTTGAAGGATACTCTGGACTTGGCTGGAACTTTGTTTTACCTCTAATACCCTTCAGGGAATATTAAATACTTACTGAGCATTCACAACGTGCCAGATACTGTCCAAGGAGCTGGGAAATGCAGTGTAGATAAGACCAACAGGTCCCTTGCACTTAGGAGGGGTGGGGGAAGCATACAGTAAGCAAGTCTGAAAGATCCAAGCACATCATGGTGCTAATTTTAGTAATAAGGAGCAAAGAGAAAATAAGACTGAGAGAGCTGCTTCCAGATCTAGGCAGGCTTGATTCTTGAGCTAGGATGTTCAGAGAAGAGCTGGCAGGAGAGGAGATAGAAAACAGATAGAAACGGTAACCAAGATCAGTCTGGATGATATCAGGAAAGAGCAGAAGGGATCTCAAGTGCAAAAGTACTTAGGTGAATCCATGCTGAGAAAGCTCAAGAAACAGAAAAAAGGCCCAAGTGGCTGCAGGGGTAAGGAGCCCTGGAGACAGAGCTTACAGATTTTGAGCCTGCAGAGTTGGCAGATGTGACCAGAAGGTGAGCAAGGAGCAGTGGGCATCCGAGCCGGCCCACCCCACGGAGGCAGGGGCTGTGTTCTGTGCATTTGTCGTGTGTTGGAATCAAACTCCAAACTCCTCCAAAGCTAGGGTCAGACAGTGCCGGACATGGAGAAGAGTCTCAGGACAGCCTGATACTTGAAGGTGTAACTCAAGGAAGACTGTAGACCACAGAGACAGAGCTCATGATCATGATGAACTTACCTTTCGGAAAAGGATGGAGCAGCTCAGTAGGGGCTGAGCTTCCTATAGTAACAAGAAGGAACTGGAAAGAAAAAGAAACAGAAACAGAAGATGGCAGAGACCTTGGCAAGAATTTGTGGTTCAGAGGGAGAAGGCATGGCATTCTGTGACAGAGATACAGTGGTCACTCACCATAGTAATTATAGTAATATTCCCATGCTTTGAACACTTGGTATATGCAGACACTTAGGGCATTAACAATTTGTTAGCTGCCAAAAGCAAAGGTTAAACCATGTCAGTGGAGAAGTGAAATAAAAATGCACCAGCCTGGGAACCTGATGCTCTCATCACCTTCTTTTATAATACCTTAATGTTTTAAATGAGGCCATGACTATCTGAAATCTTAGACATGTCTCTCTGTATCTATCTATCTATCTATCTATCTATCTATCTATCTATCTATCTATCTATATGTATATTATATATAATATATATGTAATATTATATATGTCATATTTTATATATATATGTCATTAAGAGATTATTTTCTAAGATTATAGTGGCTGTCAAGATGTTCAGAGTGGGCCAGCAAGCTGGAGAGCTGTTGGTGTCATTTTAATCCAATTCCAAAAGCCTGAGAACCAGAAGAACTAATAATGTAGTTAAATCCCAATAACTGGACATCTAGAGGAAGAGTCAGTATCTCAAAGCAAGAAAAGTCCACTTCCCAGGTGGAAAGCACAAGTTTCTTTAGAAGAAGGGAAGGATTTAAAGAATGAAAAATGATTTGTAGCATAGAAATGAATAAATCCAGAGTTCAGTCCACCCAAAACATTTCTGCTCCCACTGGCCTTGCCCAGTTCCCTTCTCTTACTCTCAGCTCTCGGATAGGCCTCGTCAGAAGCCTCCCCATCCTGCAAGATCCTCTGGGACCAAAGCAGCCGGCAGAGAGCTGCAGCCATGTGCAGTGAGCCTTGAGGGAGGCAGGCTTTACAGGACTGGGTCAGAATGTCACGAGAAGGGTGATGAGCTCCAAGCCCAGCCCCCCTCACCCACTCACGCTCCTGGCCTGACTCCTACATGCTTCTATCTGCCTGGTGACTCCTGGTGACCACCACAGAATTTTGGAGCTGCAAGGGGTCCATGGGATCATTCCCCCACATTTCTGTGAAATCCTTCAAAGAGCAGTGCTGGACACAGGGGCTTCTACCATTGGCCTTATATTATAACTGAGAAGCCTAGAGTCATCAAATGTCAGCCTCACAATGAATCAGGAAACAGCTGATGTTACTAACAATCCCATGCAACATTTATAAAATCCTTAGGTGACTGTTCCAGGACTCAACCAGGTCCTGGGCCTACTGTTCTTTAAAATTGCTTCTGTCATGACCACACACCTGCCTAGTGAGGTCTCTATCTTCCTCGTCACATAGACGAAGTTAGGGAACTTGCTGAAGGTCACATGGAGGAAGCATGCAGAGCAGATGTCTGACTGCCACAGTGGCTCTACAGCCTGCTTCTAGAATGGGAAGCAGGAAACTCCACTAGAATCCTCACTGCACAGGACTCAAATTGAAATTCCACAGAGACCGGGCTGACCACGTAGTAAAACCGGAAAGTAAGACACACATGCCAAGAATTTCAGTAAAAGATACATACCCTTTCCACAGTCTCGATGCTGAGACAGACTGCTGTGGGTACTGTGAGGTCAGCATCCCGACTCAATGCAAGTGGCCTCTACTGCCTTCTTATGCATCCCACAGCCACAGACCTAACCTTCCGGTTTTCAGAGGAAGTTGCAAACCTAAATTTTTATATGAAAACATTCAGCTCTTTATTGATGGCAAAGAACTTGAGCCTTGTAAAGCACTTGGCTACCTGAACAAAATACACCTCACTTCACATCACCTCAATCTTCTCTAGCCCTCTCACCTTTAACCTGGGGAAACTGAGGAATGCAAAGCAATCATTTGCTGGGGACCACATGACAAACTGGGGCAAAGTTGAACCTGGATCTGGGGGTCTTTGTGGAAAAGATTGCTTACTGATACACACCTCTATTGTCCAACACATTTTACACTTAGTTTCACCTTGGGCCTTCTGTGTCCCATCATACTTATACTTCAGGCCATAGAGATGAAACTGAAAGTTGAAGCATAATTAGGGGCTTCCAGCCAAGACATTCTTTCTTGTTGTTCCATCTTTGCAGTTAGATCGAGCACCTCCATCTACTGTCTCTGGGGACAAGGTCTGGTGTCCTTTTGCTAGAAATTTGTGAGATTCAGCCAGGAAAATTCCCTCTTAACTTTCTTGGACATAGGACCACTCTGCAGCCATTTAAAGTGAAGGTATCAGCAGGGGCCTCCACTTAAGCCTCTCTTACTTTCCTCTCTTTCTGGGGCCTGTACCCCTAAAAGGATTTTACAGAATGACAGTTCTGCCCAGATAGAGCTGCAATGGCCAAATTTACTCCCAAAAATCACAGCTCTGGAGAGTAGGAGACAGAGGCACCCATTATCTGGGTGACAACTGAGTTGCCGGCCATGGCGCAAGCTCCTTCTGTGACTGCGTTCTTGGAATTAGCTCTGAGGAAACTGTATAAACATCTCTGAGTTATTTCTGGAGTTGAGAGGAGGAGGTTATTAAGGGCTCTGGAAGAGAAGGGTTCCAGAGGAGCTGGTAATCTAGAAGCACACAAGAATTTCTGTCCATTTGTTATTTTTACGTGAGGAGAAAGAAAGTGATATGGGTTTAGTGAATAGAATCATTTTTAAAAAACAAGTTATTGTTGTTGGGTTTTTTTTTTCCAGATTGGAGCAGACTTTTTTTAACCTTCCTTGGCAGGCAGAATCACCCTGTGAAGGAGAAAAACTTGAAAATTGGCCTTGTTCTGTAGTTTCCCTGATAATAATCAGAAGACATGGGGGCGTGAGGGTGGAGCCACCCACACCAGTGTGCTCTTGGATAAATGGGTCTGGGAAGCCCGTGCTGAAGTGAAGGGAGCAGGGACACAAGGGCCCAGAATCTCCTCAGGAGGAGCGTGCAGTGCGCGTGGCCCTTCGGGAGGTGCAGTGACATCTCAGCGGTGTCTCTCAGGAAGGAGACCAGCCAGGAAGGAGATCAGAAGAGGATACTGATGATCAAAAGTCTGCTGTGTCTCTGAGAGAGAGAGGAATTGTTTTCAGATGACTGAACAGATTTTCAAACTCTATTCAAGCGATTGCTGAGATCCCCCTCACTTTGTTCTGTGGCCTCCTTCCGCAGGGTGAGGGCAGCAAGAATTCTTAGCTTCCTGGTTCTTTTTCTACAAACAAGACAGTTGTGCCTCCCCAGCCAACTGAAGGAACTGTGCGGGAAAGCTGACCCTAGACAGCATGGATGGCTCAGCAGGGTGGATGGGTGTCCACAAAGGCTCGGACATAGCCACATTATTAACATCTCTATATCTGTCAGTTTTCCCATCACTAAGAAACAATTCCCAGTGCCCTAACTTTAAAGCAGAAGAAGTTGAATGTGATTCACAGTTTCAGGGGATTCGGTTTTCCAGGGAATGACCTCGCACACACAGGTCAGTAAAACCTACCTCTCCCGAGCACCTTGAGGCCTCTGTTAGTCCTTCCAGAGAAAACTCAGAGCGAGTGGATGGTGGTTAAGGATGCACTCAGGAAAGCAATGAACTTAAATCAGGAGATTTGGATCACATCTGATGCCACTTTTTACTAGTTCAACCTTTAGAAAGGTCTTCTTTTGAATTCTACTTTTTGAAATATGTGATATACACATGGCTATAGAACTTGAATCTCTAAAGTCTCTGCCCTACAGGTTTGCCTGCCCACCCTGTCTCCACATCAGCCCTGCCAAGCCCCTTCCCTCCCGGCCTCACCCAGCCCGGTTCCTCCTCCACCATATTGCTCTCCCGGTCCTTTGCCCTCCACCCTGCTAAAGTCCCTGCAGTCTCCGGCTCGCTGCTTCAGCACCATTCCTTAGGCACCTCTTTCCTGACTTTCCTGTGCAGTTTAGATTCTTCTTCACATTCATTACAATGTTCCTGGCATGTTTTCTTAGAAGCACAGTGGATGACACACGTGCATGTTAACTTATTCTCCCATTATTTTTCTCCAGCAGTAAAAAACTCAGCTAAGTTATGAATTTTGCTTGTCTCCTTTACAGTTCTGTCTTTAACATTAGATCCCAGAAAGTCTAAAAACTGGAGGATTTAGAGGTATGGAGGCTTCGAGGTTAAAAACTGAAAGTATTAGGTGCTGATCTGTGGAAAAAAAGAGGCTGTGTCTGTAAGTCAACTCCTCCAGCTACAATGTTAGCAGAAGAAGAGAAGGGAGATCTTGTGGGTATAACAAAATCAGCAACCCTCACTCTCTGGCCTTGGAGGAGATAAAGAATATCTTACATATTTATCTCACCTTACATTGCACAGCATACCTTCATGGTGGAGCGGTGTGAACTCCACACACCTGGATGTGCCATGACCCTAAAGAGACTACAGATGGGAGAGATGTATTCCTTCTGACTTGTGCAGACTCTTCTTACAAAACCAGACACAGTGAGCTACGTCTACCAAACAGTGAGAAGGGAGACAAGAGAGGGAGAAGCAGAAGTGAGGCCGAGGAGGAACAGTGATGGGCAATTTCTTTTAATGAGTATTTATTGAACACTTAACAGTTTTTGAGATGTGGTGTGCTTTGCTTGCCAATTGTTGATATAATGGTGATGACTAGTAAATAGCTGATGATCAAAGATGAATGATTTCCCCAAATGAATAGAAGTCTTAGGCACTGGCAATGAGACTGGAATTCGCTTTGGTCTAAACTAAAGACTGCTCTTACCCTCTGGGATATATGACTTTGTGTCACAGAAGAAAATAGTGGCTTAGGGCTCTCAGAGCTCCACAGCATGGTCTGCAGTGCACCCTACCCATGATTAATTCAGCTGCACTCTTCAGTCCTATTTATTTCAATGAGACCCTAGTTAGGTGAGTGGTTTTGGAGGAACAGAAGCAAGAAATATGTGACATTAAAGAGAGCATTTGACAGTAAGGATCCTTTCTAAAGTGAGAGGAAGAGTTCTGAATTCAAGTGTAAGGCCCACTTTCCCACCTCAGTGTGTTGCTGCATCAGGTTTGCTCTCCCATGCCACAGTTTCTCCATCTGTAAAATGAAGGATGTTCTTTCTCTCAGAATTGATGCACTTTGCAGTATCGCAAGTTTGGAGACTAGTGGGTGTCTCTAGGATCTGCCAGCCCTGCCTAACGGGCTCCAATTCTGTCAGGATAACTTCCTATCCATCCCCTCCCACACAGCCAGGACAGGTTGGCTCTAGGGATTCCCTTCAAGCACCATCAGCCATGGCTATTCATCTGGTACTCAGGCTCAGGACATAAGCTGTAGAGGAGCGGGAATTTGTCTACCTTTGCTGCCCACTGCCTGCAGCCTAACCATGTGCGTGCCTTCAGTGAGGGAGCAGAGGAGCTCTTGGGGATCCCCAAAATGTTCCACCCTACTCAGGTATCATGCTGAAGGCGTGGAGGCCTTCCTTCCACTAGCGCTATCCAGAAGGCAGCTCCAGTGGTCCTCGATGCCCCAGGCCAATGGAGAAAAATCACTTATGGGTTTGTCCACAACACAGATGAATAAAGGGCCACTAACCACCCACCCATACTGTATTTGGAGAAGACTCCTACTTTGTGTGATGCTATCTCATTGTGGTTATTGACGTATGTCATTTACAAGCCAAGAAACTGAGGCCTACAAGGCTGGGCAGTACTTTAATGTCCATCTGCTGTTCACAGATCGCTGACTCTTTGGTCTTTTCTGCTCAAGTCACTTTTAGCTAAACATTTTTCATCCTTGGCCCATCTGTCATTTCTTGAAACATTTAGCCTTGGGACAGTCCTAGACTAGTGGTTGGCAAATTTTCTTACTCGACATGATTCATGTTTATTCATTTACTCCTGCCTAAATGTAGGTAAGTCTACTCTTGAGAAACAAGCTAAGGGGATAATTCACAAAGCACTGAGTGGTTTCAGGCATTCATCAATCCATTTAAAAATGTCAATTAAAATATTGTCAGTCACCTACAGAATACTGAGGACTATGCTAGAGTTGAGAGTAGAAGGAGAGCAAGGAAGCCTTCTGGTCTCTTGATACTTATTGTCTTTTGGCAGTGAGTGAGAAAGAGCACTGGAGAAAGGTGGTAAAAGAAATGGGAAAAGGATGATAGAGAAGAAGAGTTAGCTATTAAATGAGTGGTCAGGAAGTGAATTGGTAGAAGTTGCCTTGAGAGTCCCCTGAAGAAAGGCTGTCAATCACAGCACAGGTTAGGGGGAAAGAGTACCAAGTGTGTGAATCTGAGACAGGAATGGGAACAAGAGGACTGGAAAAATTCTGCAGGAGGCCCAGCCAGAAGAAAATAACTCAGCAATACGAAGGGGACTGTGATGACCAATGTGGTCACCAATGCAGGTGCTATGGGGCTTTGGAGACCATGGCTGGTTGAATGGAGAGTTATAAAGGCTCAGACTCATTGCAGATAATGGGTTATCTGGCCTATAAGTATGTATGGATTCAGAGGAGACTGTGGAAGACAAAGTCATCCAGGGGCAGGTCCAGTGTTTGGAGGAAGAGTAGGGCTGAGCACACAGTGCACAAGATACCAAAGTGATGGAGGTTGACATGGAGGCAGATATTGATTGGTTCATTGCTTGATTGATTGATTAATTTTGTGTGTGTGTGTGTGTGTGTGTCCATGTGTGTTGTGGAAAGGGGTTGGGACACAGGGGAAAAGGCAAGTACACAGGTCTATTAGAAAAATCAAGATAGTCAAGGTAACACATGTCAACAATGCGAAAATCACAGTAAGGTTCTGGGTTTCCTTCTGAGGTATCTCAATTAGCTATAGATTATTTATCTCCTATTCCTTATTCGGCAGAAGAGACAGTCTAATTGGCAAGTATTAAGTAGTGAAGGGTCAGAGCTAAAGAGATCCTTAAATTTGATCAATGCCAACCATACCGCAGGCTGTAGTTAATACAGGTGGTCTATATAAGGCAGTGAGAATGCTGGTTCTGGAGCCATGATGACCTTCCCAGGTCTTTACCAGGACCTCCTGGGAGCAGGGCAGAGATGTGGGGAGTGCTCGCCTGTTTCTTTCTGGCCCATTTCTCCTGGCAGCCCTGTCCCCTTTGTCAGATGGTGCTGGGGAGGAGAAGCAACTTAAGTGCTTCTGAACACTGAGTACTCCATTTCACACAGAACCCACGGCTTGTGTATTAGCCAGAACAGATTTGAAGAGGTTGCAACAAGAAAACACATGTCAGCCTCTGAATGGAAACTTAATTGCTGAAAATGAATCTACTTCCAACTCTGCCCACCCTACCCCTACCTTTAGCAGCCTCTACTGCACAGCTGCTGCCAGTTGCTCTGACCTGTTTCATTTTGATTCTCAGAGAATCTTTAAGGTCATTTAGTCCTGATCTGTTCTCACCACGGGAAATGTAGCTCATTTGGCAGGAGGGGTGCTGAGGAAACAACAAGAAGGCTCCTTCACCTCTAAAATTCCCCTCCCCATCTTCAGTCCTCCAGTCTACACTTCTCCCTGGTACTATCCTTCCACTGGGTTGATGGGATTCCTTTTTAAATGATCAGTTACTTAGAAGTGACTACTAATAAGAGTTACTAATTAATTATATATATATATATATATATATATATATATATATATATATATATATGAATGACTGTGGAAAGTTGTAAGCTTACTGTCCACCTGAGGACTACACAAAAGCAATATCAGGCAGGAATATACCTTTAAATTGTAATGGATGCCAGGAGCCAGACTTCTCATGAAGCTGAGACTGTATCCCAAAAGAGCAGAGGATATGCCATACCAGTGTTTCTCATCTGCTTGACAAATAGTAGCTGCTTCTCTTTGATACAAATTTCTAATTATTACAAGTTGGGGATGTCCCTTAACTCACAGTGAAAATGTCAGAGAAAAGTATATGGCAAGAGCAGTTTGGCCCGCAGATACACTTGACAAGAAGCATTTTCAAATCATGGAATGTGAGAGTGTTTAGAATAATGTACTCTTAGTCAGTGGTCTTGACTTTCCATACTATACAATTCCCAGGTCTTTTCATTCATGCCAATTATCCACATGGCCCTTGGGAACTTTTGAGTTTGTGAGTCCTACTGTGTACATACTGAACTTGCCTTTTGACAGATATCAAGACCCTGCCATTTGTTTGGCACTAACATCTATTAGAGATATCTGACGTGTTCTCATTCATTGACTGATTCAACCAGTGTGCATTGGGCAACTGTCATTTTCAAAAAATTAGGAATAGAGGTCCACTCCCTGTTTCAAAGACAAGTACTGAGTCACAATAAGATGTGATGGTATGACCATGAGACAAGGAGCAGAGGAGTATGGGAAGACGTCAATAGTATATGGCCACGGATCCTACTCTCAGGTATTCTGAGTGGCAGAAATGATGATACTTTCAAATAAGAAAGTATCCCATGACTGAGAAAGTCAGAGAGGGATCATTTATAGGTCAAAGGCACCCATGGCTTTGTGAGGGGCACCCAGGAAGACTGCATGAGAAGGAAACGCTGGAGCACTTACTGAAGAACGGATGGGTTTCTCCTCTTGCCAGTACTGCTGGGAAAGGTTATTCAATACAGAAAAGCTACAGACACAAAGGCAAGGAACAAGAAAGGCAGAAGACACTTGGTAAGCAGGTTGTGACACTCACAGTAGCTGCTGTGTGAGTGCCAGGTACTCTGTGAAGCGCACCTCATGTGTAATTTCATAAAACACTCAAAACAGTTCCCCAAAGCTTATGCTATTTTAATGCCCAGTTGGAAATGGGGAGTTCCTCTGAGGCTTAGAGCAGCACAACTTGTCTGAGGTCAACCATGTGAGAAAGTTCAGAGCCAGGAACGAACTTGCAGGCTGTCAAGCTGCCCAGTGTGGTACTGAGGTGGGGAGCCCTCCACCGCCAGGCCGGTCCTGCCCTCCTTGGGAACATGAGCCCTTGGAGGTTCTAAGGCTATGCTGGTGCTTACTCTTGATGCTTCAGAAAAGTTGCCCAGCCTAAAAGTTTTGTTCATTCTGTTCCCAGCAAACTGAGAGAAGCATCACCTCCTTTTTCTCAGGGCTTTTGCTCCTAACTTGACTCTGAACCCTGAAGAGTTACTCTTCCTCAGCACGTGATGCTAAGCACAGGTTTAGCTGAAAGGCTGACTGACAAATGCCCCTCCAGGGAAAAGGAGCTGTAAAAGAGCTTAGATTTACTGGCATATACTAGGGCAGAAAAAAAGTCCTTAGAAAATGAAGCTGAAAAATTTATCTGGGGAAAGCAAAATGGCCAATGAAGGTAGTGACTACATCAGTGAACCATCGTAACAGCAGTTTGAAAAATCTGTGCGTTCAGTTTCATTTCATGAACCCCCTCAGTAATGGGATGAACAAAGATTTCTTGCTTGGAAATGTAACTGGTAAATATTCAGCTGCTGACATAGGGCCAGATATTCACAGAGAGTTGGTGTCACGGTGTGGAGTGAGCACTCAGTGTGCTGCGAAGTTTTTACTTCGAGTCTCAGGAATGCCTCATTCAGCCGGGTGACCCAGACTAATCACTAGTCATGTGTTTTCCTGGTCACCTAAAAAACAGGATTGCAGCTTCCCAAACTGAATGCAATGACTGCTCTTAATCAAGGGTCAGGTGTTCGGCAGTGGAATGCTTATCAGTGTTGACAGGGGAAGGGATGTATTTTTAAAAGTTGGTTCGAGGGCCGGAGGATTAGCTCAGTGGTTCCAGCGCCTGCCTCACAAGTGCAAGATCATGAGTTCAAATCCTGGTAACCACATACAATGCTGGGCATGGAGACTCACGCCCACCAATAATCAATACCACATACCACAGTGCCAGGCGTGGTGGCTCACGCCTGTAATCCCAGCACTCGGGAGGCAGAGACAGGAGGATTGCTGAGTTCCAGGCTTGCCTGGGCTACACAGTGAGCTCAGGGCCAGCCTGAACTACAAAGCGAGACCCTATCTCACACACAAAAAAAGTTGGTTCGATATTATATCATTCCAGAGCAGTGCAGCCCTTTTAAAATTGGTTTCTATTAAAAAATTGCAGCCCTATTAAAATAGGTTAAGGCAAGTGTGATGTAAACATACCCTATAGATACAGAATGTTGCACATGTGCCCAGTGATGTTACTGACCCTGCATCTGCCACCACGGTTCCCCAGTTGCACCGAGATTGGAATCCCTCGGCCCACGGAGGGGAGATCTGTGGACGGCAGAGCTGTGGCTGGTGTCTGTCAAGTGGATCAAGCAGCTCTCTGGCATCCAAGATGCGTGCAAACCCATCACCTGGACATGGAAACACCACTCCACAGTCACCTGAGCAGACAGGTGGTTGGCAAGTGCATATATGATGGAACTGCTTTAGGAGCATGTGCTTAGAAGATGAATACTATGAATAGAAATATTTTTTTCTTGGCCTCAAGTTACCAGGCCTGTCTCTCAGACATCCATCCCCATAGTCAGTGTCTGAAATGCAACCAGTCACTAATGCTCATGTCCCAGTGTGCGGGAATAACTTTTACCTCCACCTCCTCTGGTCCTTGTCTTGTGTTCTGCGTCTCTGCGATGGTGCCATAGTCCGCCGCAGCACCCAGAGAGAAGCCAAGTAAATTCGGACTCCTTCCCCTTATCTCCTCCCACCAAGGCTCATGTATTCAGAGGCAGAGCATTTGGACAAGGCAGGAGCATAGAGGCTCCAATCCCATCTGTGGGCTATGCCATCGAAGAGGCCATAATCGAATGATATCACTGGAGGGCAGTGAAAACTCAGGAGCCAGGATGGGTGGAAGCGGGCAGCCATCGGGGTGAGAGTCTGTCTTGTCCCTGTGGCTCTTTCCTCCCCTTGTCCCTCCTTCCTGCCATACCCTTTCACTGTGATGTGCTCCTTCATCACGGGGCCAGAAACCATGGAGAGTGCGCTGCTGATTAAAATCTCAGAGACTCGCCGGGCGTGGTGGCTCACGCCTGTAATCCCAGCACTCGGGAGGCAGAGACAGGAGGATTGCTGAGTTCAAGGCTTGCCTGGGTTACATGGTCAGCACAGAGCCAGCCTGAACTACAAAGCGAGACCCTGTCTCAAAAAAAAAAAAAAAAAATCTCTGAGACTTTGAGCCAAAACAAACCTGCTCTCCCTTTCCTTGACTGCTAATACACTGGGCCTCTGATCTGTCTCCAGGTTCTTAAGTCTTGACCTGCACTGTCCTCGTCTAATCTGTCACCCGGCCCACAGTGGCAGGCAGTACGACAGCAGCTTCTCCCTGAACTGGACTCTGGCAACAGGCTCCCAGGCACTGTGTACCCGGCCCTGTGTAGGCACATCTGCTGCACTCCTCGGTGAGGTCCGGCCCCGTGGCGTGGCCTCATCACCGAGCCAGCCCCGTGTCACCGCTCCTTCAGCTCTGCCGTGATGCACAGATGCCCAGCCCAGCCCAGCCACGTGTCCGTCCCTTATAACTCCTGCTTCTCCCCTCAGATCGCACTTCTCCGTTTACCCACAAAGCCATCTGTCTCCTCCTTCCCCTTTCTTCTCTCCCTCGGGGTTAAGATGAGCTCTTATCTTCACCAATAAGCTTCCGAAACCTCTCATGCAACCACTGCAGGAATTAGCCTCCTGTCTCCGACACGTCTCAGTGATCAGTGCTTCTACACGAAGACTCTCCATTAAACTGACGCCCCCTGGGGAACGGGGTTGCGCCCAGCCCACATGTCCATCTCCACCCGCTGCTCCTCCCCTGGCTCTCCTTCCTTGCATCTTCTCTCTGCCCAGACAACCAAATGCAGCACATCTCATAGAATAGACACCCCAGCGATGTTCACCAAAGAAAACCCATTCCATTTCTTTGGAAATAGCTGGCAAAGTCCTCTGTGCTGAGAGTGAAACATTTCAACTAATGTGATGTGGGAGAAATATCTTAAGTTTGGGGCTCCTATTCACTTTAGAAACACTGTGCTTCATTCTGTCGCTCCTGCCTCCACTGAGTGCTTACCTGACTCCAGCATTGCAGAGAAAGGAGCTGTTCCATTGTCCTTCCTCTTTCATGTTTCCAGTCAGCTGTCTTCTCTTGTGGTGTCGCTGATGTTTCAATGAGACAAATCACCTGTGTGGTCAAAGTTCAAGTTCTTGAAATCAGATCATCTCAGCTTTAATGCTCACTGTGCTGACAGACCTCGGGTGACTTAGTTACTATTGCTGGGCTGCGGCTTCTTTAACTATCAAGAAACAATATTAATGCTGCCCATCCAGAGGGCAGAGATGCCAGAGGCATGACTGGTGGGCAGAACACCCTGGTAATAAGGACAGAAACACCAGAGAAAGGAGGAAATTTCTAGACTGTTCCCTCTTCATCCCAGGCAGTATGAGCCAGTGGGATATAAACTGCCTCAGAAAGAGCTGCCACGTGCTCCCCTGGCTCCTGACACATAAGAATTCGCAAACAAGGGCTGGAGGGTTCGCTCGGTGGTTCTGGCACCTGCCTCACAAGTACAAAGTCCTGAGTTCGATCCCCGGTGACCACATACAATGCTGGGCATGGTCACTCATGCCCACCAGCAATCAATATCACATACCACAGTGCCAGGTGTGGTGGCTCATGCCTGTCATCCCAGCACTCGGGAGGCAGAGGCAGGAGGATTGCTGAGTTCAAGGCTTGCCTGGGCTACATAGTGAGCTCAGAGCCAGCCTGAACTACAAAGCGAGACCCCGTCTCAAAAAAAAAAAAAAAAAAAAAGAATTCGCAAACAAGCTTCGTGGTGTGAATGCCAGCTCTGGAATTTTGCAGCAGCCTGGAAACCAGGCCCTGAATACCTCGGCCCTATGGAAAACCCATGATTACTCCCCCAAGACCTGCCTGGCCCAGGGCCCTGTGCAGTTCACCTGGCAACAGCATTCTTGGTCCCCCACGCCCCTGCCCTGCCTCACCCTCCCCACCGTTCCACTCTCCAGGGCTGTCTATTGTCCACCTGCTGCTCTCGGTCTCATTGCCCAGGTCTCCGTCTGCTGCCACCGAGGCACTGTCTGTGATGTCTTCTGTGTGAAAGGTGATTCACAGAAATAAATTGCATTGTGCTTTAGGTCCCTGCAGTCTACCTTCGTAATCATGTCTGTAAGGGACGGCATAATAGCTTGAGGGCCTGAGTATCAAATCCGGGAACTCCAGTGGCTTCCAAATGGATAAATGCTGCAACCAAATGCACAATCAGCCCATGGAGTTGCAAGCTGGAGGTGAGGATGGAAGTACTGTGCCATGAACCCCGCACAGTCCTGGCCTTTTATCTGCAGGTTCATGGAAACCAATCGAAGGATGAGAGGTGGTTTATGGCTTGTTTGTTTTTAATAACCACTGGGGAACTAATGCTTGTTTAGCCTCACTGCAGCCAGCACCTGCACTCTTGCCAGCCCTGTGATGAGATGAAAGGAAAGTTCAGGGTGTCACCTGGGAGGAGACACAGAGCCAAGAGATGGGGAGGTGCAGCAAATGGAAGGAGAAGCTGGCAGAGGCCTGGGAGGCCGAGACAGCGATGTGTGCTGATTAGCACCCAGACCAATGGTACAGGGCGAGGAGCGCTGGTACAGGAGGGAAACTGAGGGGCCTGGACCCAGCAGTGGAGGCTGAGTTTTCACCGGAAGGAGAGCAGGACAGAAGGTGACTCTCCAAAACTATTCAGAAACAGCATCATGTAGGGGAAATGGTGCTCCTCCTGGCACAAGTGACCCCAACCCTGGGTGCCTGAAATGGTTTTGAGACAGTATTTATATAGCATCAAATTTAATCACTTGAGGTGCACAGTCCATGACATTTTATGGTAATATGTTGTTTAGACTCTAAGAACAGATATAAGGGGAAACAGTGCCAAGCAATGACAATGAATAGAGAAGGTGGTCAGCAGTGAGGTGCTATAATGTGTCCCCACAAACAGAAGCCCCCACCTCCGTGGCCCTAAGGCCCACCCTACCTGCCACGCTCCTGGACAGCTCACACAAGACACACCCAGGGTGATCTCTTAAGGCCCTGAAGATTTATGGTTGGTTCCCTTGCAATTTTCAGACTATTCCATGAGCCCTACAGCCACCCACAAGCTCTTCCCATGTGACAGTCACAGTTGCACGGCACAGCCCTGTCTCTCCCTCAAATTGGTCTCCACCCGCTGATTTAGAAGCCATGCTCCCTTCCCACTGGTGGGCAGGAGCTGCACCCCTCAGTATATAAATATGATATCCATTATCATCTCGCTTGACATCAAGCTTCCTCCAGGTTGTTTATGATCACGAGTTTCCCCCAAGCCTGCTATCCACCTAGCCACCTAGTGCTAAATACCCTAACCTCGCAGGAACGATCCCTATGCAATCATCCTTCATTGTGCCTACTCTGCCCTTAAATTATGTCTGTCAGACATCTTGGAGTAAAAATACCAGGACTTGAATACTTATACTTAATATTCCTCTGGGCCTGACCACTTAACTGTCTTCTCACAAGGCTTGAATAAGTCACTATTACACAGACCAGGATCTAGCCCAGCAGCACAGCACCTGTCTGGCGTGTGCAATTCCCCATCCTGAGTTCAACAATTCCCAGTACCAAAAAAGGAAATCACTATTATCCAAGTGCAGTCTTCTACCTTCATGAATTTATCATATGTGAGCATTTACTTACTTTTTAAAAAAATAAATTTTCATTTTAATTCAGTTATTTAGAGAGAAAACATACCACCTATCACAAGTAGGAAAACCAGTACTGCTTATCATCAATGGATGGGAACTAAAAATATAACAAAAACCCATCATTATTTTCTAGTCATATGCCATGGTCTGGCCTTGATTCTTGCTCTCTTTTTATTTAAAGTGGAAAATAAATAGGAGATAGATAGATAGATAGATAGATAGATAGATAGATAGATAGATAGATAGATAGATAGATAGATGAAGGTACAGAAGCTAGTAATTGCTAGAAAAGTATTAAGAACTGCACAAAACTGAGTTTCTCTTTTTTTAACTTGGTAAAAGGAATAAAAGGAAATTGAAATTGGATATAATTTTTCATTGTGAGTCTGTTCTTCAGGGATATCCTCTGCTCACCATGCTAAAATTCCAGGCTGACTGTATAATGAAATCACTATGTAGCCATCTCACTTCCGAACCCGCATTTTGCACATCTGTCAAAAAAATTCACCAAGTTCAAGTGCAGAATCCCTTTAAACCTGAGTTTCTAAAACACTGTATGTGGACCAGTTGTACCTGAATTTTCTGGGCAGTAAGTTTGCTGGAAAATGCTAATTTTTAGATTCTACATTAGATATCCTGGGTACACTTTCTAAAATTTGCTCTATTATTAATGAGCAGTGTGTGCTCTCACCTCAGCTCAGAGTTAAGATCTGAACTCAGCTTCCTACTCCAGGGCCCACATGGGAACAGTGCGGCCAGCATGGGCAGGCTCCACATCCTTTCAACACTGCAAAATACTGAGCTGCTTCACAAATGCTCTGAAACTTCCTGCACAACCTTGCTGCCTAATGAAGTTGAAGGCAAAAATGTCCAAATGGCAGCTGTTATAAACACCCGCATCTTTTCTCATGGAAATTCAGCCAGTGTGTGGGGACACAAGTCGCAGTGCCTTGTCCACTTCGCCATAACATCCATCTTCCAGCAGGGTCAGCTCTCCCAGGCAAGTGTCTGTGAGATACTTAGTGAGATGGGCTGGAAAGTCAGCATAGGTCCTGCCAGACAGATAGGAAGGATGGGTTCCATGAAGCCCAAGTAGACAGAAAATGGACACGGTGCAGTGGGACCTGACCACTTTGGTATAACTACTCACTGCCTCATATTGACATCTCTGCCATGTTTTCCTACCACTGTTTCCACCTGATGAAACACATGTGTCACCCAGAGACTAATAACTGGATCTCTTAGTTCGACCTTCATGCTTTCTGAGCATGCTGAGCCTCACCTCTTGGCCTTGACTCCCTGACTCACCGACCAACTGGTTCCCTGACCAACTGAGTGACTGGTTCACTGGTTCATTTACCAATGAACCAATTATTTTTAAATAAACACTCTCTACTAGGTTCAATATTAATTTCTGAGAAGACAGGGCTGGCTAAGATAAATAAGGCCTCTGTTCTAAGGAAATAGAAAGGGAAACAATAACTACCTGGACAGATAAACAATCACAGGTGGGGAAAGGGTCTTTGCAGAGCAAGAGCAGAGGGAATGATAACAAGTCGCGGGGTGGGGGCATGTCTTCAGAGAGGACACGTGAGACCTGCCGGAGAAAAGCTGGTCCTGAGAAGACCGTGGAAAGACTGCTTCAGGGAGATGGAGGGGCTTATACATGCTTGTGAGGCAGGAAGAGTCAGGTGAATTTAGGAACCAAGAGAAAAGTGGTATAGCTGGAGTTAAGTAAGAGAAAGTCATAGTGGTGCGAGATGACAGAGAAAGGCAGGAAGCACCAAACCTGGGGCGCTGGGTGACCCTCGATTCCCATGGGTGGGCCCTGCCTCCACCAAAGGCTAATGGGATACATCCTCCTACCTCTGCCTTCCCACCACCCATGCTTTGTACGTGCCTCAAAGCACATACAAAGCTTCTGAGTCACCTTGTAAAGGTCTTACTTCTTCATACCATCGCCGTGTTGGGGAACTTCCAACATGAGCTTTGCAGGGGATATTCAGACCATGACAGCTGCTGTTCTCACATAAGGGAACGAAGTGTCACCACTCAAGTATCAGGCAGGTCCCCATACCTGTGTCCACTCATCTCCGCACTTCAAGTCCAGACACCAACAGGGTCCCTAGGACCAGTTTCCCTTCAGTCCAACTCGCCCTTCGGAGTCCTCCCGGGCCACCTCCTGGGAAGTAATTCTTGAACCTGAGCCTTTTCTACCCTGTGCTTCCACCGAAGCAGCTACTCCGAGGCCTTGATGCTCAGGAGCAACTTTAACCAAAGAGAAGATCAGCCAATCCCAAGAGACGCAGCCTCTGGAGTCCAAGTTTCCAGCCTCCCTGCCTTCTCCACTTCTTCCTTCCGGAGACACCCAGCAGCCCTCCTCTCCTGTGCACAGCCCAGCGGCTATGGAGTCAGCCTGGACCTCACTTCTTCCTTCCTTCTGAAGGAGCTTCAGGGAAGGAGGAGTTGTCACTCCGCACTTATGGAGTCACTGCCATGGTACTGAATGGCACCTCATGGGCATGCTGGAGAGCAGCCGGCTGCACTTGGCAAAGCATGTTTCGATCACTGTAGGGCAAAATCACCACTTTGTTAAGAGCAGAGACCTTAGGAGCAGCCAAAGATCAGGGATTCGAGAGGAATCCACAGTCCAGCCTGGAGGCTGACAGGAGACCAGCAGCAGAGCCAACCCACAGTCACAGGGCAGACTTCACTCTGCTGTTTGCTAGTTAGGAAACCTCAGGGAACTTTCACAGCCTGACATCTTCTAGGGTTTACCTCAAGGTGCGTTCACTAAGAAGCCCCCTTCTGCAACCCTCCATCCCTCAGGCTGGTCAGAGGCCCTTCTAGCTGCTTCCATAGCGTCTTCCTGGTCTTGTCAGTTATCGCATGACACCACAGTCACTGTACGGACAACTAGATTGTGTGAGTTCAGTATAGGAATGGACAGTGTTATAATCGGGCAGACAAAGGCTGCAGTCATAGCTCTCTGTCCTCTCACAGTATGAGTTGCCGTAAGAGATAAGCATACAGAGCAGTGAGCATAATGTGTGGGTCATAGCTCAGGCACCTGGCCTCAGTCACACTGCCTTCTCTGAGCCACAATCCTGGACACCCACTACTTAAATGGGGAGAGGTTTACTTGGGCTTGCGTTTCCATCCATAGTCGGCAGGATTCCAAGAAGAAACAGAGTGGCACAGAGGTCCAGGGGAGGAAAGCAGCTCGGGAAAAGCCGTGGTGGCCAGGAATGGCACAGAAGGGAGGATCTGAGCAAGCAGGGAGACACACCCTTCCCTGGCACACTTCCAGTCACACACCAGCGAGCCAGCTCTTCCAACCAGAGCCCACCCCTCACAGGCAGTAAGCTAAAACCTCTGTGACACAGTCACCCTCCAAAAACCCTGCCTCTGGGCACAGGGGACATGCACCACAGAACACCATTACCCGGAACATCCACAGTGCCTAACACGATGCCTGACAACCACTGGTGAGGATGATGATGGTGACATGACGCGGCGTGACAGTGGCGATGGTGGGGATGTTGCAGGGAATGGGTGCAGGTGGTGGTGCCACTGGTGATGACCTGGTGGTGGTCACTGCGTGGTCATGAACAACGATGATAAGATTTGGCAACTAACATTTATCCGGAGCTCACTCTATCCCTGGCCTTGTGATATTAGTATAAATTTGCTTTCATGCTCCTAACAACTTCCAAATACCAGCAGAAACCCTCATCCATAGGCAAATAAAGCAAAGTTTTAAAGTCATATAATTTAACCAAGATCCTTCAGTTAAAAATATTAAGACAAAAATCAATGGCAGACACAGGCTGTGTGACATTACCACGTATATGTAAAGAACCCAATTATTGTTTATTTGAAGGGGAAAAGAGGTGATAAGGAGGGAGGGAGGGAGGGAGGGAGGGAGGGAAGAAATTTATCCTGATCCCAAATGAAGGTGGTTGTACATTATCCAGATGTTTAGACAATGCCAAATCTCACAGGATTGCAAGCACAAGAGGAAATGACCAAAGAAATTACACACTAGACTGAAGGGCTTAGAGGATTAGGTGAACCTCATGAGAAAGATTTACTTTAGATCATCCTAAGGTGGGATCTCTGAGAGATGCCAAGATCAGGAGAAAGCAGACAGGGAGTCTGAGGACACTGGTGGCGATGTGGCTGATCTGTTTGATCACAATAGCAGAGGAAAGAGGAACAGTATTACTGAATGGTGTCCTTCCTCCTTAGAGGAAAGGCAGAGCAGGACAGTGTGTGGGAAGGAGCGCCAGGACAGGAGCCCAGGCTGCAGTCCGTGCAGCCTGCCTGGAGCTGGCCCTGTGCCCCTTGAGCTTTACGACCTTTTGCTTCCTGTTCTGTAGTGACACAAAAGGTTTCTCTGGTGCAGATGTTCTCAGCTCCTTTCTGATTAGGGAGGGCATCGGTGCTGCGAGGAGACTCTGAATCCATCCCTCCTCCATCCCAGCAGACCCTCACGGGAACAGCAAAAGACAAGGATTTGTGACAAGTGGCCTTATGAAAGGGCATTCATCTTGGAGACGGATCACAGGTCCAGGCAGCCTCAGAGGCAGTGAGAAACATCTAACGCTTGCAGATAGAGGAAAGATGACAGTTATGATCATTCAGTTTAACTGGGTTCCACCAAAACTTGGAGGAAAAATAAAAAGGAAGATTATTTAAAGTGACCAAAGGGTGAGTGCATCGCAGAATGATAAATGAGACGCTGAAGAAAACAGGTGACATGCTGGTTCTCTTAGGGAGTCAGGTGAAGTTTGGTATGTGTAAAGCAGGGTGGTGGTCTGGCACGCAGGAATATTTGTACACTCCTATCCTTGTGCTTCAGGGATCAGCCCGAGACAGAGAAAGGACAGCAGGCTTTTCCCACTTACTCAGACCCTTGGTTAATTCTCCTCTGTAGCAACATAATTGAATGCACACCAAGCTTGGTAAGAAGAGTTAGCAGACTCTTTTCTTAAGTAAATATATCAGACTTGGGAGGGGGCTATGCTATCTCTGTCATAATTTTTCAACTCTGTTGTTGAAGAGTGAAAATTGCCCTGGAGAATATGTAAATGGATGAGCATGTTCATATTCCAATAAAGCTTTGTTGACAAACCAAGGCAGCCAGATTTGGTTCACGTGCCACAGTCTATATGCACAGTCTAAATGCACAGAACTATATATGCATATATGTGACTTCTGACCTGTCCAATTTTATGAGTGACTCTCGCTGTTGGAAAGGAGTGAAGATAGAAAAACTTATTTCCATTCAGTGGACTGAAGAATGTGTCTGTAGAAAGTGCAATTTGAGATGACAAACACCACGGGTATTTAACATGGTCCATGCTGTGAGAGGATGAATTTGTACAGTGCCGGATGCTGAGATGATTGGCATGGGTTGAAAGAGACTCACCAAAGTGGAAGAGTTGAACAAATAGGATCTTTAGAGGGAAGATAACTGGGGGTAGGGGGCTACAAGAAGCATAGAAAAGTCAAATGGGCAGAGCCAAGGGGTACTTGTGCAATTGCTGATTATAACATGGGTTACATTTCTGGTGCTTTATACTTTATAAAACATTTCCAAGAACAGTTTTGCTAACTTATCAGAAAATGCACACATCAGCGCTTCTTCTGTGGAGAACCCCAGTGATCAATGTGATTTATGCTCATGACACTGCTATGGTAGTGAATACACCAGTCAACATCTGCTGAAGCACTGGGCCAAACACTGCACCTGCCTCACTTTACTAAATCTCCACCCCAGCCCTGGGATGAGGGTGTCAGAAGCACTGGACAGGTGTGCCTGAGGGTCAGGCCTGGCAATGGGCTCAAGGAAGCCCCTTTATAATGAATGCCAGAGGCGGACTACAGGCCCCACACTGACCCTAGCTGAGGCACCTGCTCACTGCAGCATCCTACTGCACAGCTGCAGCAGGGCTTTGTCAAGGACACAGTGGTCCCTGTTGCCATGCCTGGTACCAGACTCTATACATGCATGTTTTTGCCTGTACATACAGACCTATGATAAAGTTTAATTTCTCAAGTAGACACAAAGAGATTGACAACTGCAGTAACATAGACAGTTATAGGAAAATGCTCTAATAAAATGCTCTAGAAAAAACTCTCTATCTCTCCAAGTATCTCATTGTACTTTGTCCTTCTTGTGGTGAGAATGAGAAGTAAGACAGTGCCTGGGGGACAAGATGCAGGGAGATGGATGATGAGATGCTGTGGTGAAGTGCTAGGTTACCATGTATGGGCACCTGGGCACAAGCTCTGTGAGCAGCTCCTCCAGAGCCCACTGATAGCCCAGATGGCTAATGGGGCAGGTACATGGCATGGAGATGCAGGCAAAGGGATGATCAGGTCCTGCTCAGGGGAAGCAGGATGAGACAAGATGAGAGTTCATCACTTCACTCAGGATGCTATGTAACCCCAAATTCATGAACCGCTCATTTCTGTGATTTCCCATCTCATCTGCTGAGACCATGGTTGAACACAGATAGATGAAACCATAGAGAATGAAGCTCAGGGTGAGGGGGTGAGGGAAGTGTACTATATGCTGACATGAATAAACAGTGCTTGGATCAGTGCCCCGAAGAGTCTTTAAACTTTTATTGTGGTTGAAGGCCAGGAGCCAAATCATCAAATCTGTAAACAGAGACAGAGAACAGAAAATCACCCCTGTGAAGGAAATATATTCCTGTTGGCTTGTTCTTTTGTTTTTGTTGTGTGTGTGTGTGTGTGTGTGTGAGAGAGAGAGAGAGAGAGAGAGAGAGAGAGAGAGAGAGAGAGAGAGAGAGAGAGAGAGAGAGATCATATTATCCCTAAAATGTACTTGTGTCGGGTACACTTTTGAATAATTGAATCAATGCATTAGCATTTGGGGAGATTATTTTCTCTTTTAAATATCAAAATGCACATGGACAAACATTATATACTTCAGATACATAATATTAAAAACATACATCACTATCTAGGTTGCTCCTCCACAATTTCACAATCATGCTTCATTCCTCTCTCCCACTTACCCACTCAGAGTCCCTGGCTGTATGGGCACTTAGTGAGGACTTTATGAGCTAATGGTGAACATGATATCCAACTCAGTATGTGAAGACTTCTACACAGCTATGGTGCTCAGCACCTTTTACCTTTCCAAGCTCCAATGACCAGTGCAAGAACTTCTTATTCTCTCCCTGGGAGTTCTGACTCAACTCTTTCTTCCTCCCATTTATGAATGCAAATGATAAAACAAATCAGACAGGAATATGCTACCTAGCCTCTGATGTATAAACAATATCTTGATTAAAACTTTGGTGACTCCACATGAATGGTGACAGTAGTTGTAGCGCAGTTTAGTGTCACAAATTGAGGACTTGACACGGATCCACATGGTGGAGGTCAGAATTTTGTAGGACCATGAGAGAAGAGACTGGCATGGCTGGCACCAGGGAGTGACTGTGCAGCAGAGTGAAGTGGTGAGGCTCCACCTCAGACACACAGATGCAGAGTGGCCAGGTGCAGGAGAGAGCCAGATTGTGTGGAAGATGATTATATTGGGTGGAGCTCTGACATACATGTCACTAAAACACCTTTAATACGCAAGCTTCCTGGAGTTTTTGACAGCCTTGTACTGCATTTTACTATGCCATTGTCCTTTAGATTAAAAAAAATCCTCCTTTATCTTAATTTTTAGTCAAAATGCAATACAGATCACTTGTTTGATTTTTTTACTCTTCATGAGTGCTCTGGGCCACACTGGGAACCTTGGCAGGACCTCGGTCTATGGCAGATGTATTTATTCTTTCCCTGCCTCAGGAAACTGAGGCCCAGAGATCTCTGTTGCCGAAGGAACAATAGAGATTGAGGTGGATTTGAAACTAAAACCATGATAGTTCTCTCCATACAGAAATATTTCTGTTAGAAACTTTTATATACAAAATCATAACTTCCGGATAATGGTATTGCTGGTTGTTGGTTAGTTACGTATACAGGCTTATACATAACTGCTACTGAAGGCAGTGTCCTTAAAAAGTATATTGGTTATTGGGAAACTATAGCACATAGGTAAGAAAGAGAGAATAAAAGTACCCATCACTGCACAGTTCTGAGATAACCATTAATATATTGAGATATTATATATTCTGATTGAATTATATTCTGATTATACTGAGATATAATATATTTTAAGATAACCATAACCATTAGTACATATTCTTTCAAACTTTCCATTCATGTGTTGGGATTTTTCATTACTTTATAAGAGTTGGACATGATGAATGTATAGTTTTTACTCTTCAATATTCACTTACTATGCTGTGACATCTTTCATGCCAATAAGCAAATATCCACACTAGTGCTTCAGGGTTGTGTGGTGTTCTTTGATATCATAATGAGCTCTGTTAAATGCCTGGAATGTTAATGTGTTGTGAAAACAATGTGTTTGAGCAAATAGCATACAACTTCCAAAGTTCGAAAAGTGAGATGTTTTGCTAATAAAAAGCTCCAAAGAACATAAAAGTATTAGCATTCACTTAAAGTGAGTTCTACTTTCCAAGCAGGTTGAAACCGGTTTCCCTTTACTTGGTAGGGGAGCTGAACTTTCACAAGCATGACCAGCACTTTAGCATAAGTGTTTTCAGGCTGAGTTTAGTTTCCAGTTTGGAATCAAACTCCACAAAATACCGGGACATCATTACTTTGGGTCCTGAGACTTCCTTCCTCTAAGAGCAATTAGCACTGATTTTTTAGCAGAAGAAAAGGAAGTCACCTGTAAACCATGAAAACCCCCAGGCCTGCCCAGTAATAGTGACAAAGTAAGAACAGAGCCCAGAAGCAAAGTCCCCTAGACTTTAGAAAGGTCAGAATAAACTGGGTTACTGTGGGTCTCAGATCAGAAAAGGAGAATTCTAAAGAGCTCAGGGAAACCACATCCAAACAATGAACAAAGGAGGCAAAATAATCACTCTGGTATTGGGGAGAAAGAAAATAAATCTCTCTCATTCTTCAAGAAAAGATTCTAGGAAATAGACTTGACAGGCAAATACTTTGTAGAATAGAAGCAACTTTCAAAGTGACCCAGAAATTGCAACATTTTTTCTTCCACTTCTTTGATATTTAGGTGAGAAAACAGGGTGGTTTGTAAAGCAACTTGAATCTCTGTTCTAGATGTGGCTTCTATCCTTGTTTGAAGATTCTATTCCCTGCTTAGGTTTTGATTCCCACCCATTAACTAAGAAGTGGAAAGATGTTATAGTACTCATCAAGGACTCCAGCTCTATCATTTACTAGCTGGATAATATTGGATCATTTCTTTAATCTCTCTGAGTCTCAATTTTCCAGTCTTCAAAAGAGATAAAAATATGTGCCTTACAAGATTGCTCTGAGTATTAAAACAAAATGAGATAACACAGAAAGCTTGGCCAACGACTGTGACACAGTTGATAGTTAATAATTGCAGGATTCAGCAGTGGTTTATTTTCTGTGCTTCTTTCCAGCACTCGAGTATTACTCTGGGGCAGGTGTGAGGGGTAGATATATATGCCAAGATATGTTCGTTTCTCCTAAAGAGTTAAGAGTCCACTGTGGAGAGAAGACATGTAAACACAGCTGTGCTCAAAGATGAAGTAGGAAGCTGTGTAATGAAGCTTTCCAGGGGCAGCTGAGAGACTTTACAGTGGAGACATTCATTGGAGACTTTATAAGATGAAAAAGAATTTTTTTCAGGCAAGATAGGAATGGAAGTCACAAACATGGAAGTAAAGTACACAACTAGATGAATTGTGACTGATTTCTTGAGCTCCTTCTGATAGACTGGTACAGCTGTTAAGGTAGGGATATATGTCTATATTCAACTTCTGGTAGAAGAATTTTAACTTACTCCTCGAGATCAAGGTGTGTTCTTATTTTCAAGACTAGTGTCTTCCTTTTGTTGTCAGCAATGTGACCTTGGACAAGTGACTTTAACTGCTTCTTGGCTAAAATGAGGGTTGTAAATCATAGCTTGTCTGCCTCAGTTGGATACTAAGATAATGTAAAGTCTCTCTCATAGACTCCCGGTAAGTAGGAGGATGCACAGGTTGCCAGAAGCTACCCTCAGAGCTTCTGATTCCTCAGGTCTGGTATGAGGCCCAGAAATTTACATTCTCAATTCTCAAGGGATATTAATATGGTTGGGAGGAAGCACGCTCAGAAAACCACTGCTCTAGGTCAATATGGCTGCTGGGTTTTTTAAAAGGTATTCACACTTGGTTCAAGACTAACGTAAATATTTATCACATTGTAGTTTGTATCTAACCCATTAATAGAGTATAGGGTATATGCACAAATAGAAGACATAATATTTACTCTAGACGTTTCTACACTGCATCAGCCTTGGAACTCTTAAATTATTAGTGTGTGTGTTGATTTGACTTGCCCAAGTGTAACTTCTACTCTCACTACAGAGACATGAAGAATTTATTAGATTAAAATAGAATATTATTCACTAGAGTAAGGTTGGACCTTTTTCAAATGTATTTGTTTTCTTGGCAATAAGTCCCATGATTCCAAAGAACATTTTCTTTTCTTTTAACCCTTTGTGTCCTTATGGCATCTTCAATGAAGCCATCGCCTCTTTTTTTTTTTTCTTATTTTTGTTTCTTTGTTTGTTTGTCTTGCTCCAGTAGATTTTAAAGCCTCAGTTCTAGGTTGGTTGGGATTTTGATGAGTGACAAAGAACAGGTATCTACACCAGTACAGCCAGATGTCCCTTACAAAATCTGAAATGGACTCTTTGGGCCATCAGTACTGCAAGACCTCAGAAGTCCTCTCCTCCCAGAAGTGGTCTTCACTTTATTTAGAGTCCCATTGCTTCAAAACTTTCCCTCTCTCCCTCCCTCCCTGCCTACTTTCCTTCTATCTTCCTTTCTTTCTCCTTTCCATCTTCTTTTCTCTCCTTCTCCCCCTTTGCAGTACAGAAGATAGAAGCCAGGCTTTCTGCATGCTGGGCAAGGACTCCACCACTGATCCACAGAACCCTCTTGTCTCCTAGAGATGACAGGCAAACACCACGCCTCCACTGCCAGCTTCTTCCTTGCCCTGTCCAGCTCCTCAGCCCTAGCTTTTCATGCTCTCACATACTCTCTGCTCACTCTTTTAAAAGCTTCTTTGGGAGTTGTGTTTTCCTTTCTGTAACCATGATCTGTATTAAAGTGTGCGTTTCTTCTCTGAAAGAGGCACAATAGCAGTCACTCAAATTCCTTTAAGCCACAGAGGGGAGAGGGCCCACCTCATTTTCCATGAGGCCATTCCTTGTTCTTGTCAGAAGAGTTATCTCTTTGGAACTGCTTGCCAGTGCTTTGAGGGTGAGATGTGAACTCTCTGCATCCAGAGTATCCTGTATCTATTTTCTCTCTGGCAGAGATGCCAAACTGCTGTTCCATGGACCATATCCAGCCTATGTCACATAAGTTTTTAAAAAGAAAAGTAAGTGTGTGATCATCATTACAAAAAAATAGGAAAATTTTATATAAAAAATTGGGTTTTTAACTTCATGAAAATCAGAAGATTTGGCATCTTCTGATGAATCCTCGTTTGAATCCTCGTTAAGGGCATCACAGAAGGAGTTACATGCTGGCTACCTGCTTTGTATGGAGTTCACACTCTCCGCCGGCACTGCACACAGCTGCTGGGGTCCCTCTGCCATGTTGCCTGCTTGGCTCCTCACATGTTTAAATTACTAACCTATTTCAATTAGTAACTATTTCTGATATTTTTGGCAAATTAAAATACCTACAGAGCTTAGGAGAGGTTTCTTAGATCAGGGATTGCAAATATCACTATATATCAAAATTACCTGACAGCTTCTATAAAGCCCTATGCCCAAACTGTGCCCAGGGCCAGCTAAGTAAGGATCTCTCTATTGGATCCATTCATGAGTATTTTTCTCTTAATTCCCTTGATGATTCTAATATAGACATATTTGAGAAGCAAGGCCTTGGAAGAGATCTCTTTAAAACTCATGCGTATGAATAACTTGGGGATCTTGCCAAGTGGTGAATTCTTATACAGTAGAAGCTCAGCATTCCACATTTCTGAGAAAGCTAATGCTGCTGCTCCTATATTTCTCATACAAAGTCATCAAGATCTGTTGACCTGGTCTGGTGCATAGGTTTAGAAGAGTACAGACTAGTGCTTTCTATATAAAGTATCTAAACTTAGAAAGAATTATGCATTTTTAAGAAAACTACTTATAAAAACAAATGGTAGCAGAGTCAAGTGGATATTTCTGTAAGAAAACTTTTTAAATTCCCTTCATTTACTTACATTACAATATACTCTCTTCACTAAAAGGGAAGGATAGGACTTGAGCCAATGAAACATTATTTTCCTAGCATCCCATGCATAAAATTCCTATTTAGTCTTCAGTGGTGTTGAGTGGGGTGTGGATTACACAACAGATCTTTACCCCATGCCCCAGATAGGGCTTATAGGTCATATGATACCTTTTAGTAATGCTCACAGTGTGTGATGATAGCCTTCACATGGGGAGTTGGTACATGTACACATCTTAATTCTTGTCACTTCCCTTACCCCTCCCACTGTAAATCAGAACAGCTGATACAATGAGACCAATATGTGCATCTATCTTTATAAGGCCCCAAAACCCAGACAGGTTTTTTGTTTGGTTAAGTTTAAATTCATGCTACAGCCTCTCCTTTCAGGTAAAAATGAAGCAGCCAGCCAGGTTTAATTGCCTAGTTAGATGAGTGGTCTGAGGATGGAACTCTCCCAACAGCTTTTTTTTTTCTTTTTAATTTGAGAACTGAAATTGTATGGTTGATGAAGAGACATTTCCTGAGGATAGAAGTTTCCTTTCAGGCTGGCTATTTCTCTGGGCTGAAAAAGTCACCATGGCAAGTTGATCCAGCTAGGTTTGTCTTCCTCAAAATATTAGAAATGGACAGTGTGTGTCAAAACCCTATGAGACTTTAGTTGATGCATATTTATGGGTTCCACTTCCAGATTCTGAGTCAGTAGATTGAGGGCAGGATCCAGGAGTGGCAATTTTAGGAAAATCCACCCAAGTGATTCTAGTGCATATCAGGGGCTGGATGGAGAACAATAAGACAGGTAGGTGCATGTTTTCCTTTCCTATCCAAGAGAGTGGCCATTTTCTTCTGAGCCCCACACTGCAGCCCAGGTATCAGCAGAAACAGGGGCTGTGCCAGACTCTTGACCTCAGAAAAAGGCTCTGTTCAATGATGACAGAGATTACACAGGGTCTCTCCTGCTACCAGGACATGAAGCTCAGGGCCACTGTTTCTCAGTGATCTCATCATTTTTTGAGCACAGAGCATCCTGGAGATTGTCCTGATGTACATATTATAGGAAGATGTGAAATGATCGAAATCTCTTCTTTAGCTATTGCGATCTCCCTACAGCAGTGCTCAGCAACTTCTAAAACTCGTATCATTGGATTAACGTGCAAGCTCCCACCCCCTTGCTGTCCCATACTGGATTCGGATATGTTTGGAGGGTGCTCCTATATTGAGTGCCACTAAATGTGTGGAACAAATTTCTATAAAGAAATAAAGAAAACTGAGGTACAATGCTTTTGAAAATAAATACTCTAAAATAATAGACATATCTAAGGTTTGTATAATTTGAAATGTCTTTATTACAGATATGTTAGCACTGGTCTGGCTGCACTCTAGAAATGCTGCGACATGTTGTTGTAACACACTCTGCTCCAGCAGGCATTTACCCTCCCAAGGCCCCTCCACTGAGACTCACTATTTCAGTGCAAAGGGCAGGGAAGGCATCACAGAAGAAGGCAGCTCAAGCGAGTTGCTATGGGAAGCTCAGGCTGGAAGCAATCGATTGGTCTCTGGATACAGAGCCTGATCTTGAAGGCTTCAGTGCATCTGAATTGATCTGTCCAGGCTGGAGTTGCAGCTCATCTGATGCACTGCTACCAGTGACTTGGGTGTATACTTGAGCGACTTGATAGCACTTCCCCAACTGAATGTCAAACTATTTGATCCAAAGGGAAAGAGGCTGATACTGTACTATCTGGCAACTAACAACCTGGCCTTTTTGCTAAAGAAGACACTTTCATACTTAGAAAGAGAATATAAAAACTGGAATGATAATATTGATGGTAATGTCATTTGGAGCCACAAGCACTACCATTAATTAAGAAGTTACAACATTCTGGGTACACACATTATCCCCTACAATCCCCCACACCAGCCTTGGTAGGTGAAGGTATCATGGCTTTTCCCATTTTACCTAAAGGACGTGAGGCTTAAAGATATTCAGGGGTATGTTGAGAGTGATGCCAGTTTTATATGGCAAGCCATGTCACAACTCCTGTTCTTCAGAGCTCTTAACTATTGAACAAGATAATATTTCAGGGCTATTCTTAATCTTTGTTTCTTGTCTTGGTTTTTTTGAGACAGGGTCTTGTTATGCTGCCCAAACAGCCCTTGGGCTCATAATTCTCAAGCCTTAGCCTCTCAAGTAGCTGGGATTATAGACCCACTAGTGAACCCAGTTGATTCTTGATTTTGTACCATGTGGACATTGTAGTTGAAGCATAGGTTCAACTATTTTTGCATCAATTTGTGGCCAAGAAAGGAAGGCTCAGCCAGGCATGTTTGCTTACATCTATAATCACAGCACTCGGGAGGCAGAGACAGGAGGATTACTGTGAGTTCAACACTTGCCTGGGCTACATAGTGAGCTCAGGGCCAGCCTAAGTGAGACATCTCAAAAAAAAGGAATGTTCAGAGACCTTCTGGTATTTGAAAAGATCTCTCTTCTTACTGCTTATCCAGTCCACAGACAGTCCTAGCTCCCACTCCACTATTCCCACAAGATTCAGAAACTAAACATTCCCTAGAGCCTTTGTAAACTAGTAGAAATGCACTTCAGAGCCACTAAGAATGGTATCTAGAATGCAGTAAGGGTGCAGCTAGCATTTGTTGCCAAGAATGGATATTACTAGTTAGAGAGGTGACCTTGGAGACAGCATATATTTTCTATTTTTTAAATAAGAAGGATGGTCTAGACATTCTAGAAGGTTCTTCTACTTGAAAGCTTAGTGAACTCTAGAACTTAGTTAACATTCTTTATCAGAAGTCGGAAGATTGGTTTGTGTACTCTAAGTAAACCATACAGAATATCTTTACATTCTTACTTATTTGAGTAGTAATTTATATATAATAAGATTCATTCCTAATAGATACTGTATGAATTTTGACTATGTAATCATGTAACTATCAAGACATAGAATATTTTAATTAGGTCAAAATCATGTACCTTTTCAAGTAATTCTCTTGAACCAACCCCAGCTTCTAACAACTAGGGATTTCCTTTCTGTTTTTCTAATTTTGCCTTTTCCAGAATGTTATATAAGTGAAGTCATACAGGAGGCAGCATTTTCAATGTAGCTTTTTTAAAAATCTAGATTCATTTTGAAATCCTTTTACTGTGTCATGCATATCAGTAGTTCATTTCTTTTTACTGCTGAGTAAGTATTCCACTGTGTGGCTGAACCATAATGTTTTTATCCACTCACCCCCCAACTTATGGACATTTCACTCATATTTAATTGGGGTGATTATGAATGAAGCTGTTGCAAATATTCATGCACAGATTTTCTGTGGACATACTCCTCATTTCTCTTGTCTAAGTATTGTAAGGAGTGAGCTTATCTAGATGTAGTGAGGGATGTGTACATGGGTACTCTTTCTAAGATGGTAGTTTTATTAGGTTCCCAAAATGGCCTAAGGTTCACAAAAAGTTAAGACCCACTGATCTTGTGTCTCCTTCCTTTGATTTGTGCTGGGCTCCTCAAGTTCAATGGCCAGGCTTTTCAAACTGAGAGGTATCCGGTTTAGCAAACGGCTATCGTATTGGGATTGAGCTTCATTCCCACCATGGTGTAATATTTCACTGTGTAACACTGCCAATCTTCTTCCCCTTTCCAGGATCTTGTCAGCCCTCTTAGTAACCAGTAGGATGGCTAAGGTCCATTTCCCCATCCTGTGTTGCCCAGCCAATGCAATACCAGCTTTCTCTCCACAGGAGCTCTGCCTCAGACACTGAACTCAGCCCCTACAAGGACCCGTCACTCGGGCTGCCCACTTTGCCAAGTGCACGGAGCTCTCTAGCCAGCTGTTCTCATTGTTGCTAGCACCTGTGTCTCCGTCTCTACCTGGAAGAAGGATGTCAGAGATAACATTTATCAAGATACAGTCAACTAGAACAGGGCACTAGATTTCCAGTCCTGGCCTTGCTATCAAAAATGCATCACACTTGGGCAAATCTCATCAACCTTCCTTACTGCAAACACTGAGTGGCTTTCTGATACTTTGAAGATGGAGATCCAAAGGCTTCACAAAGTTTGGCTTTAAATGGTCTGGGACATGCCTGCCTTCCCACCCACGTCTTCTGTCCCATTCTTTGCTAACCCTACCCATCTGTTTTTAATTGTTCTAACCTATCCATCACCTTTTCTGGACTTTACACTGAAAAAGTGTACTTTATGCCAAGTGTTACAGCTACCAACCACAGTCACCACCAGTCCATGGTTACTCTTCGCTCTGCCCTCAGCTCACATGGCTCTTTCTCAGGAAGCCCTTTTCCCTCTATTGTGCTTTCTCAGGTAATGTTTCCACTGCTTCCAGCACTATCATGGTAAAAAAGTAACATTTGTTTTGTTTGTTTGTTTTTACTTTTTGTTTTGTATTTCTTTTTAGTTTTTTGAGACAGGGTCTTGCTTTGTAGTTCAGGCTAGCCCTGAACTCACTATGTTAGCCCAGACTGACCTCAAACTCACAGCAATTCTCCTGCCTCTGCCTCCTGAGTGCTGAGATTATAGGCGTGAGCCACCATGCCTGGCGAACATTGGTTTGTGTTATTTTTTTGTGGCACTGGGGATCCTACTCAGGATCTTGCACTTGCAAGGCAGGCTCAGTGCCACTGAAGCTAAATTCCTGGCCCTGTATGAATGTTCAATTATTGCCTGTTTGTCTCCCAAGCCTTCAAACTCCATGAAGATGGAGGCTTGGGTTCTTTCACATGCATATAGCTGATGCCTGACATGGAGCTTTCATAAATAAAATACTAAGATCACTGATCTATATCTATCTGAACTCTAACCACACCATTCTGACCTCTGTACACAGCTCTGTGAAATAGAGATGACTTCCATCATTATTTTGAAGCTGAGGAAACCAAGGAAGAGGGACTTGAGTGCAATGGCTTTTACCAGGAGAATGGTGAAGGGTTGGGCAAGAATGACTGAGAGAGAACACAAAATAATGTCTGCGTTGGACAGAGTAGGAATTAAAGTGGCACTGAGGAGAAGATACAACTACATGAAAGCAGAGATAGCATAGCACATACAATGACATTTTGGCTCACTGGTATTTTTTGAAATAGAGGTGAAAGTAGAAACATGTCTTGAGGGAAAAGTTTTGAAAACCAATTCAGAGTAGGCTTAACATAGAGGAAGAAGGGAAATATCATGTTTTTGAGCAGGAGAGTAACATGAACAGAACTGTAGACCCAGGAAGGTGTGGCAGGCCAGTTACACCTCTTAGGACTGAGAGTGTGTCAGAAACTTGCAGGACACAGATCTTAGAGGGACTAGTTCCTGACAAGACTAACCTAACGCAATACCATGCCTGGTCAGTGAGACCAAATGTGTGTCGTCTACGACCACTCCATGGAATGCCCGGGACTTAAGGAGTTTTACAAGGCACATCCTCAACCAGTCTGACGGTGCCTTTCTTTGCCCTATTAATTTGAGATTTGTGAACATATTTGAAGTTCATGGACAGAAAAAGAAAAAAACTGATTAGATGAGGAAAATATTTTGAATTTTGGACTTACTGAAGGCAAAGCTTTGTGTGGTACCCAGTTGCTTGACTTATGCATATCAACCAGTGCACTCATGCTGACCCAGCAGGCACATGCGTACTTATTACAGTCCCATTTGACTTGTTTGGCAGCTGAGGAGAGGGGATATTATAAAGAAATCCCAGGTTCTCATGGTGAGAGATACATGCAACTGGGATTTGAGCTCAGGGCTCTTCACTTCTCCACTTCACAACCTACATACCTCTCCATCTACGCTTCATCAAAAGGGTGCCTTATCCAAGGGTGGAGGGACACACCTGTAACCTCAGGAATTGGAGAGCTGGGGCAGGAAAATCCTCACACGTTCCAGGCTAGCTTGGACTCCACAGCAACCTGTCTCAGCAACCAACCATAACAAGGTGCTTTACAGAGGTACACACAATTTAATCATTTGGAATCCTACTTGCTTTGTCTTTTTTCTTTTATTTATTCCAAAATGTGGAGCTACGCTTTTCCTTGTTAAGTCAGCTCCTGAAGGAGTGTTTGGATTTGTGCCCTCTGAGAGGTGATCTACCTGGGGAGCTTCCTACTCGATGTTGACATGAGATGAAGGAACTGAGCCTTCAGAGTCGGGAAGCCACCAATTGCTTTGTTCTCCAACCATTCAGAGGCAGCTTTTGTTTCTTTTCTTTGTCTTTTCTTCTTTTTTATCTTCTTTCCTCTTGTAAGACTTTTGCATAAAGAAAGGACAGTGAGGGAAGGGAAGTAGACGGAGGAATCAGATTAGACTATAGCTCAGAGGCCTTGAATAGTTTGTGGGAAAATGAAATAACACAAAACTATAACTTCTCATTGTTCTGTGCTGCTTCCACCTCCCACTGCCAGTCTGCCCTTTCCATCAAATATGTATTATATTAATTATAGAGCAGATCAAAAAATTCTCTTTTCTCTGGAACATACAGTCACTCAATCTTAAAGAAAGAGCAGGGCATCAAAGAAGTCCAATATCGAACAGCACCCTTTCTGTCCTTCTCCCCTTCAGGAGGAATGAAATGCTTGGCTTAGAAAAAAGAATCTTTCATCTTAAATTGGTCTCTTTCCCTTAGTGTCTTGATATGTAGGAGGAAAAAGGTAGTAATTTAAAAATAGCATTGTGGAAGACAGTAAGTGTTAATTATTGAGATTTAATATTTGAAGACTCACACTGCTATTGAAACTTACATTGCTACTTGAATTCGAATGGTTACATTGACAGGCTGTTTTGTTGCAGTTTGTGTATCATGACTGCTTCAAAGATGTCCCAAGGACAAGGTGTGACCTTTGCAAGATTCAGCATCCTCATGTTAGATGGATCTAGAGTCCCAGCCCTACCAGTATTTCAGTGGTGATTCAGTTCACAGCACCTACGTAATAGCACTGATCCCTAATTGTGACAGTTATTGCACCAATGTCACTGCAACAGGTACATATACACAGCCTCAGCTGGACCTCGAAGGTAGGACAGCTTTCCTCATAGGGAAATCTGTGGGAAGCAAAACCCGAAGATATTTTTCTTCATTTGTATTTGTCATCATGGAATAGAGACCAAGAATTTGGGATCTAAAATTAGCAGACTGTGTGCATTAGTTACTTACTGTTGACAAATTACTCCAAACCTTAGTGACTTACAAACAATGATACTTTACATCTCTTACGGTTCTGTGGGCCAAGAATACAGACCAAACACAGAAGAAAAAGCTTGTCTCTGTCCCAGAGTGTCACAGATCTTAGTTGGAAGACTTGAAAATCGGAGACTGAAATCATGTGAGAACCGATTTGTTCTACTGGGGGCTTCATTGAAAGTGTCAGCTGCAGATCTGACACCTGGCTTGTCTTTGCAGCCTGGGCTTCCTCTGCATGTGATCAGGTTAGAAGGACCAGCAAGACCATGGCATTGGGGTGCCTTTTGGAAAGTTGTATCAATGGCAGAAAGTAAATGATTAGATGTAGAGACAGCAGAAAGAAAGAGAGAGAGAGGCAGAAGAAGAAAAGAAGACAGGTCCAAAGGTCCAAAAGTGGCCATGTTCCTCTAACATTGCTTCACAAAAATATCAGATTAAAACATTGCAGGCAGCATCCTTTTTCCTTCTATGTTGGCAAATCTGTGTATTTGTGTGAAAATGAATGTAAGAAAGTTGCCATTTAATGATAAATTATCCAATGAATTCCCTTTTTCATACTAGATTTACCATCACTGTAAAACATTACCTGAGCCTCTCTTTGGCCCAGATATTTATGTAAACATAATATCAGTGGATTCTTGCAACTCCCTCCACCCAATGTGATAGTTTTCATAATTTTCCTCTCCAAAGCAAAACTCAAAGAGTATGGAAATTTCTCAGTTGCCTTCATGTAAGCCACTGTGAGAAGGGTTACTTTTAAAGATGTGAATTCATGGAGCTTATAGCTAAGCGTTGAAACACATTCTAAGCATACATGAAATCCTGGGTTCACGCCATAGCACTTGCGCGCATGTACACACCACACACACACACACACACACACACACACACACACACAGATGACATACTACTATCCATTCTTTGATACTCATGTATTTTAGTTTCAGGGAGCATATCCATGGTAGTCCTATTCAGTATCTATAGTCCTATCAGGAAGCCATTTAAATGACTTGTTCAAGCATTCTTATCACACATATAATCTAACTTACATTTTTTTTCCCTACCAAGCTTGCCTTTGATTTCTCCTATCATTATTCTTCCAAAGGATCCCCAACCAAAAACTACACAAAATAAGAAAAAATGCTTCAATAGATCCCTATTTCTAACCAAATGTCATATCTTTTAAAAAATTACAATGGCAAAAATGTTCCTTTTAAATAAAAATAAAAATCCTCTCAATTTCTATAGCAGTCTTTTTACTTTAAAAAGCTATAATGAGATTTGTCACACACTGTGTCATTCATCCATTTAAAGATTTCTATATAATGTCTTTCAGTATACTCTGGATGTGCACATTCATCACCATAATCAATTTAAGAATATTTTTCTCTCCACCCAATTAAACCTGACACCCACTCACTAACTCTCCCCATTGCCATCTCACTATTTCCAATTCCACCAAATACTTCTCTACCTTCTGTCCACAGATTTACCTGTTCTAGACACAATGGTAGGGGAATAACATATGTTATTCTTCTTTGGTTATTTAGTGGATTTATTTGTTTCACTTTAAGCTTAGTAGCTATTTCTATATTGATTCATTATCTATTATAATGGATAAATGAGCCTTCACGAATGCTGAGGATACATGAGTGATTAAGGTGGAATAATGTCCTTGCTCTCAGGGAATGAATATTCCATTGAAGAGAGACAGATGACAACTAAATAAATGTATCAAAGAATTTTAGACAGTGCAAATATTTTTAAGAAAATGAAGTACAAATTGGTTTACGGGGCTAATTTCTGAGGTAGGGAAAATGCTCACGTAGAATGACACTATTGGAATTCTGTCATGATGGCTTCCCTATGTACTGTAGGGTATTCATTAGCATTCGTGACGTCTTCCTTGTCTCCCCAGCTGCAACAACACACAGTATCTTCAGCTGTCACCAAACATCCCCAGGGAATCATAACTGTCCTAATTGAGAACCCCTGGAGTTGATGGTTGATGAAGGCCACTCTGAGCAGAGAAGGCACCTGTCAGTTCAGTCCTGGAGAAGCAGTCCACCTTCTAGGAAGCTGTGGGTCAAAGCATTCAAGACAGATAATAATTGAAGGGCAAAAGTGAGGTGAGGATACGTTTCATGTGTCTGAAAATTAGAAACCAGGTTTGTTCAGTTGGAGAATAGTAAAGGGCAGTTTCGTCAGGGACAAACCCAGAGAGGCAGGCCTGAGTCAGATTACAAAGGACCTAATAGATAGTAAAGAAATTTGTAATTCATTAAAAGTATAATTGGAAGTCAGAGATCTGGGAATGAAAGATCCTCTCAACTTTAGGAGTCAGGCATGATTTTGTTTCTTGCTTCATATTTTGTCTGTATTTGCCTAAGGACCCACAAGCAGGATGTGATAGAGCCAGGACTAATGCTAGACTCCTAGCCTCTTGTCATCCCATTAAACAAAGGAGGTGGAAGTGTCCACTTCTTTCACCTGTGAGGATTTTAAGTGGCCATTCATGGAACTGACATTTTCCTGAATCTATCTCATTTTGAGAATTTCTCATATAGTTGTTGACAGTTGGCATGAAAATCAAAGCAGATAAACTCTATGAATGGGTTAATCAAAATCTGGCTCACTAGCAAGGAGAAGAAGCATCACCTAGGAATTTATGAGAAATGCAGAATCCCAGGCCTCATCTCTCACCCAGTGAATTAAGCTTTGCATTTAAACAAAGTCCTTTGGTTTTTTTTGTGTTCATGTCAAAGCTTAAACAGCCTGGAAGCCCATCAACAGGAAACTGAATGAAGAAGGTATTTTTTTTTCTAAAACGGAGTATTACTTTACCATAAAAATGGTAACTTTGAGCATTTATACCCAAATGGACATACCTTGAGGACATACTCATAAGTGAAATAAATACCACACTAATGTGTAAATACCATATTTTTTTTCTCTGGTATGAGGAACTGAAGGTGTGAATGAGTTCTAAAATGTATGACAGGTATTGTGAAATAGTAAGAATACATGCAAAGGGAAAAGGGGGGTACAAGTAAGTAAAGAAGAGAAAAGAATTGGTGGTAAAAAGGGAAACAAAGCTTATGCATATAGGGAACAGAGGGGTAGTAGGGGGAGGGGAATGGGAAAAATGAGAATTGAGTCATGTCATGTAGTGCTATAAATTCTCAGTATCAAGTGTGATCATAATGTGTACATAAAATGTCGCTATAAAATCAACTTTAAAAGAAAGAATCTCTGGTCTAGTTACCAAAATATTATCAGACAGTTGAGCGATTCTGATATTTTTTGACAGATTTCTCCAGGTGAGAAGATTACAGATGTTGCAATCATGAAGACCTTATGTTCCTTTTTATCTATGGTTACCATTTTAAGTCTTTACTCACAAAGTCCTAAGGTGTCCTCACTAATAACATCACTGATTATTTCTTTTTCATTTCTAAAACCAAACCTTTTTCTCAGCTATCACTAGTCTGTGCCTGAACTATTACAACCTTAAGAAAATGTGTCACACACCCCTTTCAGGTGCTTCCATTTGCTGAAAGCTCTCTGACTTTTTTCTTCCCTTTAAAGTAAGACTCACATCCCACTCTCTGCTTTTGAAAGGTTACATTTAATTTTTGAAGCTGTTTTCCCAAAAAAATGTTCTCTCTGTATGTTTGTATGTCCAAACCTTGGTTCACAGCCTGAAATGCCCTTTCATATCGTTCCACTGCCCTCAAGGCTCCACTGAAATCCTTTGCCACCATGAATGCCAGATCTACCTGCCCCCCCACCACATATCTTGAATTCTGATAGTACCTGTTGTCTGTACCAATGTTTTGTTTTATAGCATTATAATTTCAGGTGAAACCATAGCTCTTCACACCCAAATTGTACATTCATGGAGACAAAGACTACCTCGTTACCTTTTTGTCTCTAGGTAGCACCTGATAGGGCATTAAGCACTTAGTAGGGAGTCAGTAAATATTTTGCTTGTGAAGCTGAAGAAACTGTGGAGTACTGAATGATCAGATTCACAAGTTTGTCATTTCTGCTAATTTACTTCTTCTAAGGGTTTATACAACAGTTCAGCAATTATGTAAATAGCATAGTTTATAAATCTAGCTACAGATAGGCAGCCTCAGATTCACTGGCTAGTTGGCACTGGATGTGGTTCAGAATTTGAGGCCAGAAAGAACTGTGAATGCTTGTTTTGGTTTTTTTTTTGTTTGTTTGTTTGTTTTTTTGAGACAGGGTCTCGCTTTGTAGTTCAGGCTGGCTCTGAGCTCACTATGGAGCCCAGGGAAGCCTCGAACTCAGCAATCCTCCTGTCTCTGCCTCCCGAGTGCTAGGATTACAGGCGTGAGCCACCACACCCGGCTGTGAATCCTTGTTTTAAGAGCCACTGTACTCTTTGGGTTCTTAGGCCTGGAGTCTCAGCTAAGTTTGCTTCATCTGAACCTTGGTTGCCTCAGACACAAAATCCTGGTGACACTAAAATCAACTGTATATCCATCACATTTAGGGATTGTATTAGTACTTCTTTCTTGACACTGTTGACATAGCATTGGCTGGTCATTTGCACAGTGAGTTTTTAAAACATGGTTAAGTTTTTCTATTCCTGAGCATTAAACACAAATATTCTTATGAGTAGGCACAACCTTCTCTGTGCTATGTGTTAGCCCTCCAATCCTCATTATAAATCCCAGGAGGCACAGAGAGAGAGAAAAGACCATGGCTCTTACTTAGAGTTGGACAAATAGAAGCCCAGAAGAGTGATCTAATTTGCCCACATCTTGTGACTCTTGGGATAATCTTTGATTAAGAGACTCAGGACAACCTCAGTGGTTATTAAAAGAGAGGCAAAGTTGAGATTCAAACTCCATTAATATATCCTTCGAGCCCACACTTCTGTCTATCACCAAAATGGCTGGCCTATTGGATATTCTACAGTGATTCATGAAAAGAAACATGATTTTACATATTTTTTGTTCTGAAGTGGTTTTGTGAGAACTGTAAGCAGCAGCTCCAGTGACCCGAATGCTTCCCACTGGGCCCCACTTCCTAACGGCACCTCTCTGGGTGTCACGTGGTACATCTACCATGTGAACCTTTAGGGGACATATAGGGCCCAAATCCTGGCAAGCTCACATCTACTTTCTTTCCAGAATTATCTCTTTACAAATGGTTGTTCAACTCTGATTCTACCTGGAAGAGAAAAAGAAACCTGGGAGGTTAAATTGGCCTTTGTGTTTCACCAAATCAAGGGGCTCCTGCAGGCCCTGCAAGAAGCCTCTAGAATGCAGCTCATGCTGTCAAAGAGTTCTGCCAGCCGACCAGCTTCAAGACAGCTGAATCTGTTTGGATTTACAAAATAATCAGTTTGATAATAAGGGGTCTCGGAGCCAAGAATGGTGTCTTGAAGGCCAGGCTTCTAGGACGGCAGCTGTTTTCTGGCTGAGGTTGCAGGATGAACAAAATAAATTCTCCTGCCCATACACAATCAGAGAAATAAGTCACTGGGTATTCTAGGAAGTGCATGGTATACTTTAAATAGATAAACTTCTCGTAACAGTTTGCTAATCACTCCTCTCTATGTAGCTTTGACAACTTCACTTTTCTGAGCCTCTCTTTCCTCATCTGTTAAGTAGGCTTCATATAAGGTTGAATGATCACTAAATGAAACAATGAATATAAATACTAATCTTAACACCTAATATATAAATAGTTCATAAAAGCTTATTATTAATAATATATTAATGCGCCCTATAGTGAAGTAGAGAAGTCTACCTCATTTTTCATTAGTATTTAGAATGTCTTCTCAGGCCCAAATAAGTAACACTTGTAGATTTATTCAAGAGTCCATTTGTGTTTAAGTGAAATGAAGAAATGAAACATGGATGGAGAAACAACTTTTATCCCATGGTTTACATGTGGGTTTTAACCTCGAAATTACTGACAGTGTTTGTGGGATAAGTCTTTGGCATGAGGGTCTGTCCCACATACAAAAGATTGGTCAGCAGTGTCCTGGACTCTATGCCCTGCAGACTTGCACAGCAATGTCCTGCCAACCGTAAAGACTAAAACTGTCTTCAACAGCAAAGGTGTTCCTGTCTGAGAACAGTTATATGAAGCCTTCTTCCAAGATGGCCATTACACATGTATGCCTGGCCTAGCCAATTAAAAAGCCAAGGCATGGAGGAATTTTTTTTTTTCTGTGAATGACAACGACCTTTCTTTTTTTTTTTTTTTTTTTTTTTTTTTTGTGGTACCAGGGATCAAACTCAGGCCCTTCTAGTTCCAAGGTAATTATGGTACCACCTGAGCTAAATCCCCAGCCCCAATCATTTCAAACCTTGTCTCTGTCACAACTGCCTCATCCTAACATGAAATATATACAGACAGACATCCTATGAAACTTTATGGATGAGCATGAACATTTGAATTTAATCCAGGGTTCATGTGGCACTGCATTTCCTTATAATTTTTCAACCATTTAAAAAAGTTAAAACTGTACCAAGTACTGTTTTCAATATGGTTTAATTTTTTTATTCCTGAGCATTAAATCACAAATATTGTGGGCTGAGTTTGACTCATGTCCTGTAGTGTTGTTGGCCCTGGCTGAGGAAAACAAAGCCCTAAATTCATGTGTATTCTTAGGATGAATGAGGGGTAACCTGGGATAGATGTAATACCTCTCCTGAAGGATTAAACTGACAGAAAAATTGGGGACAAGACATATTTTATTAAGACAAACACCATTATATTTTGGAATGGAGCCCAAACTGATATAAATTTTTAAACTAAAACAGTATTTTAATATTTTGATTCCCTTGAACTGCTAGGTGTTATGATCTGGGTTGCACAAAACCCTCCTCACCATCATTGTCCTCCCATCTGAAGCTACAAAAGAAAAACAGATGGAAAAATTTGAGAACTTGCCATTGTAGGTAAGAAAGTAACTCACGTAAGGGCCTCTTGCCCTTCTCATAATTGGTCACCCTTGGATGGTGTCCAGTAGACACCTACAAACACTCTAGATGCCTTAGTGTTCACTTCTGCATTTCATCCACAGAATAGTTGCAGGATATGTGATTTCTTAATCCAAGTTGCTTCCTATAAATCCTTTCTGAAATTTCAACCATATACACATGCTTGGAGTCCACTTGTCAACTCAATAGCACAGATCCTGCTTGGCATAACAAACACCCAGAAGATCAGCAGATGACCCAGGCTCCACTCTCTAGAAGTTAAAAATATGATTGGGATGTTCAGATCTGAAAAAGCCATTGAGTATACATAGTAGTAGGACTGGTAGCAATGGATCCATTGCAAGTAGGAGGCTTCTGCCAGCTCCTATACCTTTTATCCTAAATGAGAAAGCTACTCTTTCTTTTACATAAGTTTCATCTTCTGCTCAGAGTGGCTTTGGAAGGATGCTGGGTCACTAGCTGAGTCCAGCTTGGAAGAATGCTGCAGTTGATGGTAGCAGTCTGCCATGGACAGGAGTGGCTGGTACAAGTACCAGAATATGGATACACCTACTCTTGATCATCTCTTCCATCCTCTTGGCCAGAAATGAAGATGGTTATATTTCCTTGATTACATGGTTTCATAGTACTGATTAAATCCAAATAAGGATGATGATCATTGTGACATCCAAAGCCTGGGCAAAGATGACATGGCACAGCTGAGAGGTGGGGAGGGCTTTGAAGAGCATATTTCTTTGCCTTTGCAGCTAGGCTCCAACAGAGCATGTTCCATGCAGACTTGGGGTTTGGCTGAGCGCCTGCCATTGCAGTACTGGCATGGGAAGAGGGAGGCATCCAGAAAACGCTGTGTCCTTGCCATTCTCCCCAGTCCCTGGGAGCGGAGATGTCTTTTTAATGAGCCTATCCCAGAGAGTCTGGCCTTTCAGATAAACAAATAAGCATCAGCGGGAGATGTTCACAAGGGGCCTGGGAAAAATAAGGCCACATTGAGTGACAGCTCAAATAAAGGAGACACAGAGGGCTAAAGTTAGCAGCTAATGAGCACATCTCCTCTTCCGAGCTTCCTGGTCCAGGATTTGTATTGTTGAGGGCACCAAGAATATGTGTGCCTTATTCAGACAGGAAGAAACCTTTTGGACTCTGGCTCAGTGTAGTTTTTCTGTTCACATGTTGGGAGTGGGGCCTGCTATTAGGACATTTGCAAGGTAAAGTGAAATCTAAAGCTAATTTCTTATATCCCAACACCATATATGTCTGTTTTCTCATTTTCTAAGTGGAGATAAAAACACAACTTGAATACTATAATTTTGAGAGATTAAAGGGAATCATGCTCAGAAAGCACTTAGCAGGCCTCTGGCATACTGTCACCATCTGAAACATGTGGAGTGTAATTAGGATTAGTAGCAACATCATCACCACCCTCATGAATGAAAGATACTGAAAAGGAAAGGAGTTCTTTCCCAGTTCTGCTATCAGCTGACCATGATGCGTTAGCTAAGCCATCGGTCATGCCAATAGAGTGTTGATCTGAAGCCTTCATTCATTAATGAACATATTGTGAGGAACTCCTAAGTGACAGGCTTTCTCAGGCACCAAACATAACAGTGAATACGACATACTTGCTGCACTCAGGGTAGTCCAAGAGTAATAGGGGAGACAGCCAGGGAACGCATGTGGTCAGGGAAAATTGCTGTTGCTGCTGCTGTTGCAGGGGACAAATGCTTCGAGAACCCAGGCAGATGGCTAGCAAGACTAAAGTTCTGTCCACTTTCTATGAATCTATAAAAGGAGCAAGCCAGAGATGAACTAGGGGTCTACGGGAAGAGAAATTCATCTAACTGATGAGGGACTAAAAATTGAGGTCCTTCTTTTTAAGACCAAAATACCAAATATCAAGATCCCTTAAAATAAAACCATTCAAGGAAAAGTGACGTGCAAGGGGGGTAACATACCCACAAGTAAGTTCTTTAGGTTTGGAAACGGGAGACTCCAGGTTGAGTTCCAGCACTGTTGATTTGGTAGATTTGATTTGGGATAAAAATGTTTAATCACCTTCATTTCAGTTACCTAGTTAGCAAGAAACATGTTATTATAATAATATCTGCTTGACACGGTTATCATGTGGAGAGAAGACTGTTTTTCCTAAAGCTTTGGTAAACTTGACTTGTATAAATTTTAGTTTGTGGTTGTCTCTGTCATTAGTAATAACAAGAACCATACATAGTCCACTCTGTTATTTAAAAATATTCAGTAGCCAGTAATTTAATTTAGGTATCCAGATAAATAGGCAAGTTTTCATTTATTTTGACTTTTTTTCAAGGATAATAGGCTAAATATAAACTTATTTTCATTTTTAATAGCAAGAATCTTAATTTCTCTAGCTAATTTGTGAAAAACAGGAGGGAGGGAGGCAGGGGTGAAAGAATTATCTATTTTTCCATAAAGCTAATCAGAGAAATCATTCCATAAAAGACTTGTGGCCTGGTTTCTGATTAAGTGAAATTTCATTATGTTATTATAATAGGAACCTGAGAAGTGAGTAACAGGTTACCTATTTCCCCAATAAAATGATACATGATTATAGTAAACAAAAGATTATATTTAAAGAAAAGTAAAGAAGCAATAGGAGAGAAATAACTGGTAATTCTTTCAGGAGACTGACTGGACAAATCTCCTCCCTCTGCCCGGTCTCTGTTTCTCCATCAGACCAGCCTAGGTCTTGGCTTCAACGGTCTCTAACATCCCTTTTAGGGTTGACAGACCATGATATTTTATCTGTGCAATCCCAAAACAATGACCCACAGAGAGAGACAAAAACAAAGAGAATGGTTGACTGCCTGACTGATTAAAAGGGTGACAGAGTCATAAAACGCACTGACTCAAATGAAGTGGAGAGTTCATGTCAATTTAAAGCTGACAATCTCAGGCTTCTAAATCACAAGGAAACTCCATTTAATTCTGCTTAGTCTCTTGGGCCTAATTTTCCTCTGCTCATAGTGCTAAGCACTAAGATTCTATGAGGATAGAGACAGAGAAAGAGAAAGTTTTTAAAGGAAGATTAAGAATATATTAGAATTATCTGGAGTGCTGTCCCCAAGCTACCTCCTATATACAGATAAAAAGATCATGAGATCCTCAATTAGGTCTTAAATGGTAGTTGCCTACCTTTGTGGACTGATTTTTGATCCCTACCAGATATCAGATTCCTTGAGAAGGGAATAAGTAATGATTTGTGTACTGACTGTTTAGTTAACTAGGACTTCTGTAGGATAAACAATATTTAGCAGATCCACAATCCAGTGCTTCAGATTTGAGGAATCTGTCCTTGTGAGTGTGAAAAGCCCTAAAAGCTGTGAAAAGTCACTGAAGGTCTCAATGATGACCAGGATCACAGACTACTTCCAAACTGGAGTGCTACAAATAAGAGATTGAGAGCTAGACAGGGGCTTCCTTAGACTCACTGAGGCTCCACAGAGCTGGAACTTGGGCCCATAACCAGAACTAGAGCTCCCCTGATACTCCATCAAGAATGACAAAGCCACCTCTGGTCTCTTCCAGACTAGCATCGGTACCTTCGTAACTTTCTCTGAAGCCGCTGGAGTGGCACTAGGTTTGCTGATTCCCTGCAATGTGTGTTAGAATGGAGGTTAGGACTCACTTTGAGCTTGAGGATCAAAATAAAATGGATGCCAAGACAAAGTGTAAGTTTAACAGACTTATTACCCAGCAAGTCTTTGTCTTCTGTTCTCATCCTGCTCCCAGTTGTAACAATGCTGACGTACTGATTGAAAACCAAATGTGCTGTCAAGAGAATGGGGCTCAGATGCTGAATGCCTTGTTTCTATTTCTAATTCTACCACCTTCTAGACACCTATCCTTGACACACTATTAAAGTTCTGGGAGCCTCAGTTTTCCATCTTTAAGAGAAGGATGATGATCATGACATCTTCTGAACAAAATTAATTTGAACTAACTGAATACAATGAAAGATGTGACATAAAGTATGAACTCTTGGGGTTTAGTTTATGTAAGTCACAAGGATGGAAAGAGAAGGGGAAGAGATGTAGATGTTCCATGGCTATTAGAAAATGCTTTTGGGAGAGAGGTTAGAATGCACCTAGACCTGGAAGAGAAGGATGGGTTTGTATCCTGGAAGAGTCTGTGAGTCCAAGACAGGGATAAAGTGAAGGCCACAGTCTAAGCAAATGTCTAGAGATGCTTTTTAGGTGTTTTGCTCCTTTGGGCTCTGTACTTCTCAATATATTTCAATGTGTAGCACAACCTTTCAACAGTATTTTCTATTTTAATTTCCTGAATTATATCCCTGGGCATAAAAGAAAAGTGTGTGTTGGAAGAAATTATATCACAGAAATTTCCTTTTTTCCCCTTTGTATTGAAATTTCTATTAATATGCATTAATGGTTAAAAAATTGAAGGCTCGGGCCGGAGAGTTAGCTCAGTGGTTCCGGCACCTGCCTTGCAAGCACAAGGTCCTCAGTTTGATCCCTGGTAACCACATACAATGCTGGATGTGGAGACTCACGCCCACCAGACATCAATACCACATACCACAGTGCTGGGCGTGTTGGCTCACACCTGCAATCCCAGCACTTGGGAGGCAGAGACAGGAGGATTGCTGAGTTTGAGGCTTGCCTGGACTACATAGTGAGCTCAGAGCCAGCCTGAACTACAAAGCGAGACCCAGTCTCAAAAAAAAAAAAATTGAAGGCTGCCTTCTGGTAATCCCCCAAATGAGCAGGTGCAAGTTTTAATTATGGTATGCTTTCTTCCTCCTTGCTCTTCATTCATTAAATTGCACCAAGTAAGTATAACCCCTTCTATGTGTTTTGGAATTCAAATTTCATTTATGTTGTCACCATTGGCCCTGACAGTGCACCATGTAATTTAGGTTATGATTTTTGTGTTCTTCATATAAACAAGTTCCTTAAGTGTTAGAGAGGTTGCTAACAGTGGGCTGCATGACCTGACAGACAGCAGGCTCTCAATAAACACTGGGTGGATGAATAGATAAATGGATAGTGATTGGTTGAGTGAGAAAGAAAGGAATAGCCAGTAGATTGATAAGCTGCATTCAGTATCTAACCTACTCTGGCTTTTTCCATTCATGTTAATCCCAGCTTCAGCAGAGATCCCTGGACATGGAAAGCAGGCACACACTGCAGTCATTTACCATGGGCCTGGCACACAAGAGAGGGCCCTAAGCCTATGTTCTATAACTCAGTGATATAGAAAATCTGATAAATATCCCTGAAGCAATGTCCTCAACCATTAAGGGAGATTTAAAAGAGACTATATCCTTCATGCTCTGTTTGAGATACTGTATTTGGAGTCTTTACATCATTTGAGAAAAAAAAAGTCCTTCCCCACTTCCATTCTGAAAAATGGAATTGTGAGGCTACTAGTGCTTGGATTTTCACATAGGTCTAAGAAAAAGACTAGAAAACTAGAAGTTGAAACACCTGGTTCAAGACCTAAGTCCCAAAACCCATTTGCCAAAATTCACCACCTATTCATGGTAAAAGCCCTACAAAAATTAGAAATTAATAGTGTCTATCTTAACCTGATAAAAGCCATCTATGACACACAGCTAACATTATACTAACTGGGCAAAAACTGAAATTTTTCATGCTAAAATCAGTAACAAGACAAAGATATTCACTATCACTACTGTGATACAGTACTGCTCAGTACAGTTCTGGAAATATTAGCCATAGCAATTAGACAAGAGAAAGAAATAAAAGGTAAAAAATAGGAAAAGAAGTTAAACTGGCATTATTTGCAAATGAGATAATATTCTATATAAAAGGCCCCAAATACTCTGCCAAAAGAGCACTAGACTTAATCGCTAGATTCAGTAGAGTAGCTAGATACAAGCTCAACACTCAAAAATCTCATCTTATTAAAAAGCTTCTGCACAGCAAAAGAAACCACAGACAGAGAAAAAAGGCAACCAACAACATGGGAAAAAAATGTTTACCGCTGTTTCTCAGACAAAGGGCTATTATCTAGAATATATAAAGAGCTTTAAAAAAATCACCCCCCCACCAATTTAAAGACAATTCAAAAGTGGGCCTCTGAAATGAACAGACACTTTTCAGAGGAAGATGTAAAAGCATCTAAGAAACATATGAAGAAATGCTCAACATCACTGATCATCCGAGAAATGAAGATGAAAACAACACTGAGATTTCATCTCACTCCATGAAGAATAGCTGCTATTTCAAAATTAGCTAGCACAGTAATAAATTACCTGGTGAGGCTGCAGGGAAAAGAAACCCTTTTCCACTGTTGGTGGGAATGTAGACTGGTACAACTACTATGGAGATCAGTGTGGCGATTCCTCAATAAACTAGGATTAGAGGTCCCATTTGACCCTGCTATTCCCCTGCTGAGGATTTACATGAAATAATTATAAGATTCATGTCACAGCAATATATGTGCACACCCATGTTTATAACAGCTCATTTTGTGATAGCTAAATCATGGAAACAACTCAAATACTCATCAACTGTAGACTGGATAAAGAAGATGTATTTTTTAAATGAAATGCAGTATTGTTCTGCCATAAAGAATGATAAGTTTGAGTTATTTATACTCAAATGGACATACCTTAAGGACATATTCATAAGTGAAATAAATAGGTCACAGACATGTAAATATCATATCTTTTCTCTGGTATGAGAAACTGAAGGCAAAAATGAGTTCTAGAATGCATGATAGATATTGTGAAATAGTAAATATTCAAAGGGAAGTGGGGTATAGGAGTAAGTAATGAAGGGAAGTAAAAAATGTGATAGTAACAAAAGGAAAAAAAGCTTATTATATAGGGGGTGGGGGTTGTAGGTTGGGAAGGGGAATGGGAAAAAATGAGAATTAAGTTGTGTCATATACTGGTATAAATTCTCAATGTTGAGAGTAATCCTGATGTGTATATATAATGTACCAATAACAATTCAAATTAAAATCAATATCCCTCCAGACTCACTGAGGCAGAAATTGGGGAAAGAATTCCTTTCACAATAGCATCCAAAAAGATGAAATACCTAGGAATCCATCTAACAAAGGATACAAAAGACCTCTACTTGAAAACTACAGCACTCTGAAAAAGGAAGTCGAAGAGGATATCAGAAAATGGAAAGATATCCCTTGTTCCTGGGTAGAAAGAACTAATATAGTGAAAATCATCAACCTTCCAAAACTACTATGTAGATTGACTACAATCCCAATTGAACTTTCAATGTATATTTCACAGAACTAAAGAAAATAATCCAAAAATTCATTTGGAACTAAAAGAGACCCAGAATAGCAAAAGCAATTTTTGGCAACAAAGACATGGCAGAGGGTATCACAATCCTCAGTTTGAAACTATACCATAATCTCACTCTGATACAGACATCATGTACTGGAAAAGAAATAGACCTGAGAACCAAAGGAATATATTAGAAGATGCAGAAACAACTTCAGATACACTAAGCCACCTCCTCTAACCAAAGAGCCAAACACCCTCACTGAAGGAAAGACAGCCCCTTTAATAACTGGTACTGGAAAAACTGGGTCTTAAGCCACCAAAGATTAAAACTGAACATATATTTTTCACCATGCACTAAATTAAAATCAAACTGTGTTAAAGATCTAAATATTAAAACAGAAACACTAAATCTGCTGGAAGATAAGTTAGGTGGAACTCTTGAAGACATTGGCATAGGCACAGACTTTATGAATAAAACCTCAATAACATGGGAATTAGCACAAAAATTTAACAACTGAGGTCTCATTAAGAAGCTTCTGTACAGCAACAGAAACCACCAATAGGGAGAAAAGACAACCTACAATTTCGGGAAATAATTTACCACCTCTTCCTCTGACAAAGAACTACTATCTAGAATATATAAAGAACTTTAAAAAATCAGACCCTCCAAATTTAAAGACCCAATTTGAAATGAGGATCTGAAATAAACATTTCTAAGAGGAAGAAGTCAAAGAAACATATGAAAAATCTTTAATATCACTGGTTATTTGAGAGATGCTGATGAAAACAACAATGAGATTTTACCTCATTCCAGAAAGAACAGCTGCTAACAAGAAAGCAACCAATAATAAGCACTGGCAGGGCTGTGGAGAGAAAGGAATCCTTCATGCTTGGTGAGAAGATAGACTGGTGCAGCCACTATGGAAATCAGTGTGGAGATTTTGCAAAAAACTAGGATTGAAAGTCCCATTTGACCCTGTTATTTCCCTGCTGGGTATACTCTCAAAAGTATTAAAAGCATTATACCACAGCAACATTGCACACCCATGTTTATAGCAGCACAGTTTATAATAGCTGAATCTTGGAGATAGCCCAAAAACTGTTGAGTGGGGAAAAAAAAAGGAGTGGGTTGTTTTTTTATGTACATAAAATGGAGTACTACTCACACATTAAGAAAGATAATTTGAGACGTTTATAGCTAAGTGGATTCATCATGAGGCCATACTCATAAGTGAAATAAATAGGACACACACATATATAATACCATATTGTTTCTCTAGTGTGAGAAATTGAAGGCATAAATGAAGTCCAAAATATATAATAAATATTGTAAACTAGGAAGAAAATCTTCAAAGGGGAAGAGAAACTAGGGAGGGAGGGGCAGGGAAAGCCAAGAAAGAAAAGAAAAAATTTGAAGATAAAAAGGAAAAAATGGAAACAATGCTTATGTATACAGGGAGTGGAAGAGTTGAAGGGAGATCAGAGGAATGGAAAAAATAAGAATCTGTATGTACTATACACAATTCTCAGTGATGAATGTGATCAAGACATATACCTAAAATATACCAATAATGTCAGTTTTTTTCATTATTCAGTAAACTTTATTGGTACATTATATACACAGCTCACAATCACACAAAACATTGGGGAATTTGTACCAATATGTGACACAGGTCAGTTCTCATTTTTACCCACATCCCTGCCCTCCCACCCTCTATATACATACTCTTTTATTTTTTTCTAAATCATATTTATTCCTTCCCCTCATTATGTTCCCATACCAAATTCCTTTTGGATATTACAGAAACTATCATACATTCTAGAGCTCCTTTACCTCTACAGGTACTTATATCAAAGAAAAGATCTGGTATTTGTGTATCTGTGTTCTATTTATTTCACTTATTAGTGTGTCCTCCGGTGTCTCCATTAATAATGTCAATTTTTAAAAGACCCAATCCTGCTCACAAATGTCATTTATTCATTCATTCCATACTGTTTTCCCCCACCTTGTGCCAGGCTCTGCCAGATACTGGAAGTGTCACAGTAAATAAGAGGAATAAGCTATCTAACTCCATGACCCCTAGTTCTGTGAGGGTGAGAAAGAAAAAAAAATTAAACTACTTAGTGAATATAATAGGTGTAAGACAATACTTCTTGATTCAAAAACATAAAGATACTGAGAGAAAATAACCTGAGGATACTTGTTAAAATTGTGGACTCATGTAAAATTGTGGACTCTCTAGGTAGTGAAATTTCAGACCAGACTTAAAAGCTGAGGAGATACAAGCTTAACACAACAGTTGGAGAAGAATTTTCTGGAAGGAAGAACAAACTTTGCACTAATATAGAAATGAAAGCACAACCAGGGTAACCAGAGTATGTGTGTTTTTCAACAAGGGAAAGAAAAACAGATGATAAGACAGAAAATATATCACTCAGGCAGAGTCTGACAGGCCATGGGAAGAAGCTTGGAAAGTGCATAATAAACCACTGGAAAGTAATTAGTAAGATAGACTGTGCTCTAATCTCTGCTTTAAGAGTTTGACTTAGGTCCAGTTACTCAACCTCATTACGCTTCCTTCTGTTCACCAAAAAGCAGAAATGAAACAATCATAATGATCCATGTAACACTTGATAAATACTGGATTGTATTGTTTACTAACAATGTAAAAATATTTTACAGGGCCGGAGATTTAGCTCAGTGGTTCCGGCACCTGCCTCATAAGCGCAAGGTCCTGAGTTCCATTCCCAGAAACTACATACAATGCTGGGCATGTTAACTCTCACCCACCAGCAATCAATACCACATACCACAGTGCTGGGCATGGTGGCTCATGCCTGTAATCCCAGTACTCGGGAGGCAGAGACAGGAGGATTGCTGAGTTTGAGGCTTGCCTGGGCTCCATAGTGAGCTCAGGGACAGCCTGAACTATAAAGCGAGACCCTGTCTCAAAAAAAAAAGAAAAAAATCCTCCACCTAAACAAAGATTACACATGGGTTCATCTGTTTGGATAAGTTATATGTTCAGTTTCTTTAAACCATAGTACCAACTTACTTTCTGTTTTTAGCCTCATAAACATCAACCAAGCTCAAAAGTATTAAGTGACCCTAAGAAATAAAAATGACCAGAGAGAATGTGATTATCAAGAATCAAGTCAATGAATCTTTGCCCTGGTCTCTTATAGATGTAGGTGGAAGCTTGTTTTCATTAGTCCTAAGTCCCCCATTACCTGCAAAGGAGTTATGAGAAATAATACTGACAATGATGGTAATATAAATAACAAATGATTAGTAATCTATATGGGGGTGTATGTATAGACCTTTTCTACTTTTCTCAAAGCATTTTTCCTTACCTATTATTTTAATTTAGCGCCAACTTTTAATTTAGCACACAGAAGAAGAGTGGGTGTGTTCTAATTAAGGAGAGGACCATGAAGTGCTTAAGTAGTTTGCCTCAAGGTCACAAATCAGTGATAGAAGTGGTGAAACCAGGCCCTAGGGCTCCCATTCCTGTACCAACACTATCAAGATCCTTTGGTGCTCATGAAGACTTTTGAGAGGAAGAAAGGATCTTGATTCCCAGGTTAAATATTAACCAGAGCATTCTATGACTGTTGGAAATACATGATCCGTATTTAGTCCTTCTTCCCCATTTTGCACCTAGAAGAGCTGAGGACCACTTAGGCAAGTGAGCTTTTCACCATCTGTTCAAACATCTATTATCCCTCCTGTAGTCCTCCTTTTCATCCCCAAGAATAACTGTGGATTAAGGTAGATAAAAAAGACATAATAGACATCAAGGCAGACCTTAGTTAGATGTATCACTGGAGAAGTAATCATACTATGTAGATAGCTTTGATGGTAACTGAAAGTTTCTTTGGATCTGACCTTGAGCCTGCTTTATCATTGCCATAGGCTTCTCCTTCTCTCATCTCAAGGATTTAGACATGGTGAATCTCAAAGGTCCTACCAGCTCTGGTGTTTCCTGAGTTCATCATAAGATCTGTTTGGCTATTACATTTGAATTATTTATAGCATAAAATGTTGTTAAATTTTAGCCCATAGAATATACTGTACCAGGCAGGGAAACTCTGTAACAGTAAGAAAAAGAAAACTTCTCTGTGATTTTCCTGGATTTGCCCCTTCTGCCATATCCCTACCTTTTCTTTCAATAACTTTAAAAAAAAAATTCCCATCCTCTTTATCTGCCCTGGGTCATTATTTCCGATATTTAAAAACTTGATAGTCCACAAAGCAGGTACATCCTGAGGGCCAGTCATACAACAGGCATCATAAAACCAGGTACAAGGAGTCACACACAGAGGACTGAGCACAGAACCCAGCATGTGGGAAGAACTTACTAGATGCCTATTCCTGTGTTATCATCATCATCATCATCATCATCATCACCATCTTCACCATCATGATCAGCAGCAGCAGCAGCAGCATCACCATCATTACTACCATCATTACCATCACCATCATCACAAGTCCTAATTTATAGAGGTGTATTTTTCCTCACCAAACCTCATGGCAACTGAAGAAGGTAGAAATTATTAATTTTCACACCTTATAGATAAACTCGCCCACTGGCCTCAGTTCACACAACTAGTTCTTAACCAACTGTGCTGGTCTAGACATCTCATTCGTTAGGCCTCTAGAGAGTTTCTTTGGCCTTCTATGCAATTTAGAAGCCCCACAATAATCTTACCTGATGTTGCTCTGAAGTATGTACAGTGAATGAGCATGATTCAGAACTTGAAAAACTGATGCTAAGTGTGAGCCTTGAGACCTTGGTCAAGTGATGGCATGGGGCCGAGCCTGACTGTTTTGAAATAGTTAAAAATACCAATTGAGCCCATCTCCTGTCATAGACAGGAGGATCCAAGGAGATAATAAATGAGAATATGATGAATTTTTAAATACACTACTCAGAGGCACAATGCATGTCTTGTGAATATAACATTTTGGTGCCAATTCTGGAGGAAAGCGCGTCAGTTACACAGGACTGAGTTCAGGCTATGACTTTGCATCTGCATCTAAAATGTGGATTCCAGGAGAGGCGAAAGAAGGGGGTGCACACTGCCCACAGTGTCTTGGCTTTCTGTGCAATCTGCATTCTGAGCGGCTCTCTGGTACCTCAGCAGCACTACTCTGCTAGATGTTACCGCCTCTGATGTTGTGCCTGTAAACACCCTAAAAAGGCAGCTGCTGAGATCCGTGTGAGTTTGGAAAGACATCCTGTGATAACTTCTTCCTAAAGATGGTTCAACAGATAACCCTTTAGAAATAACAAAGGTAGTTTATATGTTTCACGGGGAACCTGGGGGCTTGGAGAGTAACTCATCTCCAGTTCGGCATGCAAACAGCTACATCTGAGAGACCTCACTGCTCACAGTCATGCGGTACTGTGCTTAGCTCCATCGACTCTGCACACAATGATGGCAAACATGGAAAGACATAAGGCTCTTTCCTTCAAGAAAAGAAAGAACCTGATATTTATGCCTCCTTAATTCAGAAATAATTTCACTTCATTCTACTCTTCATAAACCTTCTCATGACTTTTGAAATAACTCAATGTGGATGATAGATTGATTTGACCCTTGCTGAGTTCTCCAACCTCTCCTTCCAGATAGCTACCCTTGCTCACTGGCCATCCTTCTGCACCCAAAATGTCTCAAACTTTCTTCTACTTGAAGGATTATGTGCTGAAAACTCTTCCTGTGTACTTTCACCACTTTCTTCCCAGATTGCTTGTAATGGGCTCCTTCCCATTGATGAGTCTCAAATCAACCCAGAGTCTTTTAGGCAGTACTTCCCTGACCTCCCTCCTATATCTGTCCCCATGCCCCAGTGCATCTGGACTACTCTGACTTTGTACTATTTTCTTAGCATACACTGGTGTATTCATCTACTTATGATCTTTCTAGAATATTAGTGTCACGAAAACTGGGTTCCTTTTTTCTGCTGAATCACCAGTGTGGAAGAATAAATGTTACAGCTCAAAATCAACCTATCACCTAGTCAGTACTTGATGGAGGGAGGCATGGCTAAGCCATATCTTTACAGATGGAAATGGAAGCACCAGAGAAGAACAACAATCACTGCATTTGTTTTGTTTTCATAAAGATTTCAGGTGAGTGCCCTTGGGCCATGCTCCAGCTTTGGAAAGCTGTGACATCCAGAAGTTTTTGGTCCAAGGCTCATGGATCCTTAGAAAGTCAACAGATCAGAATTATTGTCTGCAGACCTGCAAAAGTGTAACCATATTTCTGAAGAGAAAAATCTATGGCTTTTACTTGAACCTCAAAATTCTCCACTTAGTAATAGCTGCCATCAACTTTTTCTTTTGATCAGATCGGGTTTCAGGAGGCAAGGTGAAACCAGACAGATCAATTGTTTATTGTTGCTTCACTTTGAAAACCTTTCTCTTTATCATGTCAACTGCCTCCATGGTTCCCACACAGAATCCTTATCACAAGGAAGGCCTTTTTCTCATCTCCGCAGCATCTCTTCTCTGAATTTGTGTCCCCAACATGAACTTCCAGGGCCTGAAGCTGAAGTCAGATTTCTGTATAAATCAAAGAATTTCAGAGTATAGAAATCACTTAACTCGGTGTTAATAAACCAAAGTGTGTACCAGAATTATCTAGGGAACTGCTTATAACTACATGTTTTCAGGCCTTTACTCTGAGCTTTCCATGTGATAACTATAGAAGTAGAACATATTAGAATCCTGTAACAAAGTACCACAGACAGTGGGCTTAAAACAACAGAAATATATTGTCTTATAGGTCTGGAGACTGGAATTCAGAAACCAATGTATTAGGAGGGTCATTCTCCCTTTAAATCTTGTACACTGGGTGATTCGTCACTCTCTTGTTTGGTGGTTACTTCTGTGGAGGGGCAGTTCTTCTGCATGTCAGTCTCTGCTTTCACCATCATATGGTGCTTTCCTTTCATATGTCTGTCTTCTCATAAACACATTAGTCGTACTGGTCCAAGAGTCCACCTCGACCTAACTAGTTATATGTGCCACGGCCCATATCCAGAGAGACCACACTCTCAGGTTGAGGCTTCATTTTTGGAGGACACAATTCAACCCATGGCACAAGGTGCTGATCTCCCTATCAGCCATGTCTTTCCCAGCAGATTTATTTAAAGTCCCAGATCCCAAATTAGCAAATCTTAAGTGTTTGGGCTATTATTAATCAACCAGTTGCCAAAACGATAGGGTTTTAAGAGGATCTGAGACAGACAGCAACCCATGGCAGTGCATGTGGAATCTACATACTTAAAAAGCCTCACTAGTACTGCTATTAGAGAAACACTACTCTCTGTCCCTTTACTGAACAGATGGGAAACTGACATCCAGTGAAGAGACAAAATGAAAGTCACACTGAGACCCAGCGATAGTGCCAGAGCATAAAACCAAGTAATATGATTTCTCCAAAATACTTCCTGATGTTCCAAGCTACCTTTCGGTGTCTGCAGCTGGAAATGTCCTCCCTGGTCTAGATGGACCAGCATTTAGTAGGAATTTCCACTTATCTGTATCTGTCCCAACAAGCCATTTACCTTTTCAGTATTACCTAGGAGAACATCAGTGAATGTCTTTATTGGTCACTTGCCTCCATCCCAAAAGGCATGAATTCCCTTCATGCAAGATGGACTATCCCAAAAGTCATGGCTATGCATCCCACTTTCCTCTCAGCTTTACCCATATTGCCCCAAATTCCTATGGATATTAACCAGTATTTGGATAAAGTTCAGCATCACATGAGTGGGAATACTTCCTTCCTCATCTATTACTTATTCAGAACATTAGCATATGGTATATATTAACCAGATCCTCTCTTGCTTGGTTTATCATGTGGGTGGGTTCTTAAGAAATTAACATCTGGAGAGAAAACAACATTTGCATACAGCATTTGAGATATTACTCAGTGGCAATACTGGTTGTCATGCCCAATCTGTGTCCCCTCCCACTGTATTTTGACTGGAAGTCGGTGTGATCTGTTGGTTTCCATCCCAGTCACATCCTTCACAGCAGATGCATTTAAAGTTAAGCATCCTAGAGTAAGCAAATCTAAAGTGTTTAATCTATTATTAATCAGCCAGTTGCCAAAATGATAGAACTCTGGAGGGGGGCCTAAAGAAGACATCAATATTTATGGCCTCATTAGTGAATGCCTAGCTCTTTCTCTTTCCTTCCCTCTCTCTTTCCTTAAGATGAGAATAGAAATATGAAGGCTATTATTGTACAAGACAGGAATGTCGCATTTTGCAGCAATATGACTCCAAAGAGTGTTTCATAATTTGTTTGAGAATATTGTCTGATGGGCTGTGATCACTTCTGCCATGCTGAGTGAAGCAGATCCAGCCCACAATCCATGGCAGCATGGTGGGAGAGCTCAGAGAACAGAAGGGACCGGAGAGAACACTTTCTTACATATTTAAATTTTCTGATGAGGCAACTGAGGCTGAGAGAAAGAATTTTTTTGTGACCATGTGTTTATTTTAACACTCAAGAAACCTTCACTGGATGCCACCTATGTGCGTGAGCTGGGGGACATTGGAGTAAGAGCAGGAATAACAATCCTTGATTGACCATTTGCTAAGTGCTGGGTACACATTATGTCTTTCTGATCGTCTCCTGCCGAGAACCTTCCAACAGCTTCTGAACTTAGAATAATGCAGGTTCCTTGTACAGCCGGGGCTCCACGTGAACTTTCTCTGGCCTGGCCTCATTTCATTCTGTCCTTCACCCACTGTGCTCCATCTTCAGCAGCTTTCACAGTTATTGTTCCTGGAACAAACGCCAGACTTACGGTCTTTCAATCCTTTGAATCATCAGTGCACTTTGACTACAACACTCTTCTTGTCACTTCTGGCTGCTCTGACATATTTCTGGTCTCCACATACCCTTCACTTTTCCAGAGATCCCTTGACAGGGAGACACCCTGTTCTCAAATCTTAGTGACTACCTTTTAATCACCCTCTATGAATATCTTTCCACACAGTGACATGCTTAACATTTGGATCTAATGGGAGTTTAGATTGAGATGGGTAAGAGTGTGATTTGTAGCACTTACCAATTTCTGTGGTCCCCAGGTCCTTCCCTAGATATTATGCACTCTTATGGGCGGTGGGTGTGGTGTAATGTCATGCTGTGATGAAGGGAATGTTCAATCGAACTCTGGAGACTACCAGCAGAGACCTCTTCCCACTGTGGTGAGCTGCCTTCTGCCTGGAGAAGCTGACAGCGTGAAATCTCTCTAGGATGAGGAAGAGGAATCAGGATTCATGCAAACATAAAGGAAACCACAGACTCATTACTGAGATAGCTATGTGGTCAGCTGGATATTCCAACATGCAAGAAATCTGGTCTACATTTGAGGCCACTTCCAGGCAGGGGCTTATCTTCTCCTTGATGCTGCTCTCGTGACAGATACTCTCCTGATTCTGGGCTTGGTTAGCTCAAGATTGAATTTCTCATGCATCTGTTTCTGATTCTTCTCCTCCTGCCTCACATTTCAGTTGCCCCTCACTTAGCATGGCAGAGGTGCCAAATCTAAGCTCTCTAAGTTTTGTAGTAGCCAGGCTTGAGCAACCACAGGGCCATCACTGACAACAGCGTATGCCTGGGGGCTCTCTGCTGCTGCTGCTGCTGCTGCTGCTGCTGCTGCTGCTGCTGCTTCTTCTCCCAAATCACCTGCTGGGCTGGTGGGCCAGCTGTTTTATCATGCCTTTCTTTTCCCTTTCACACCTATCCTTCTGCTTCAGTGGAAGCACTGTGCGTCCTTCATATATTCATCCACCCCCTCATTCACTCACTCGTTCAACAAATGGGGAGTGTCCATTCCGTGGCAGGCAGTGTGGCAGGCTCTGGGAATGTAATAGTGATCAAAAGCAGATGTGGCCTCAGTCCTCAAATACCATCTATTCTAGAAGAGCATACTCCAGTGGAGGCAAACAGCTGTCAACCAGATCAGCACATGAATAATCAGATAATTCCAATTAGGACAATTTCACAGGGAGGAGGTATTGCAAGAGTCTCTAACAGGGCATTTTGACACCTGGAAATACACCCAAGTGAAGTTCCACTGAAACCCAAATCTGAAGGAGAACTAAGAATTAAAGTACAAAAAGGGAAAAAAGTCATGTCTGCCAATGAGAACAATAGGTACAAATAGTCCTTGGTGGAAAGAAGCATAGCTCCTCCCAGCATAGTGAAAGAAAGCTGGTTTGGGTGGAGACAGTGAAGAGAGGTGGGCACTGGTTAGATAAAGCTGAAGAACCATGAAGAAGCTGAGATGGAACAATGGGGAGCAATACTAGCCTCCACACCTGGGTGCCTGAGGAATTCAATGTTTATATTCTCTGTACATCTCCCCTTCTGGCTTCTCCTTTACACCCAATGTCAAATTCCTCTTCCGTGAGCACTGTGTGTGCACGTGCATGCACACAAATGAGCATGCGTGCACTTTCCCCAGCACTGTTCTCCTACGTAAAATCATCCATCGTTATTCTGCTTTCTTGATGTAAAGCCTAAACTCACACACTTCAAGCAGGTCTACAATCCGGCATCCACTGAACTTCAAGCTGTCATTTAACACTGTTTGGAAGCCATATAGCATCCTGTTATAACATAATGGGAGCAGAGATCTATCGTCAAATAGCTGATTTTGGTCTTATTTTCCCACTTTCTGTTTTTGTGACCCAAAGCAGATGATGGAATCTTGCTAAGCCTGAAAGCTTGTGCCTTGAAAGTGAAATCATACTGTAAATTTTTGTTGTTGTTGTTGTTGTTGTTGTTGTTGTTGTTGTTTGTTTGAGACAGGGTCTCGCTTTGTAGTTCAGGCTGGCCCTCAGCTCACTATGTAGCCCAGGCAAGCCTCGAACTCAGCAATCCACCTATCTCTGCCTCCCGAGGGCTGGGATTACAGGCATGAGCCACCACACCCTTCAGTATATACTTTTTGATCAAGTCAATATCCTCCAGATCAATATACTCCCAAAATTAATATCAAATCGACATCCTCCTGAATTTTTACCATCCCTGTCCCACCAAATTTCTAGGACAAATCCTTTATCTAAATTCCTAAATGAGATTACCAAATATTTGTATTTGCATTCATTTATTTTTAACAAATAATCATTCAGCTGACATGTGTTTTCTTCCTCTTGACTCTCCCTAACCATTAGCTTTTTCATTTAGTTGACCCCTTAGAGCATAAAAAATTGCCACTCATATACATTCCTTGAATGCCTGAATAAATGCATTTAAAAAAATAAAAGAAACTCAATTTTTATTGTGCTTGAAAAGAGAAGGTAAGCAGAAATATCTTGGAAATAAAAATCTAGCCTTGTTTTTGAGCTTGTTCATTTATTTGTAAGCAGGGACCATATTGCCTACCACCTATGTAGTCTCATGAGTATATTAACATCATTAAAGTGAGGTTTATGAATAGCTTTGTACTGTCTGGGGTAAAGATGGTATAGAAATTTTACAGTAGTACCTGTGACCCCCCACAGCAAGAAAAAGAGAAACAAGCTCTACTTTGAGAGGTACTTCAATTTTGGATAGTAGAGGAAGTGCCCAAAGGAGTCCATACATTTCTTTAAATAGGAATTAGTTTGTACTTTTCAAAGCCCCTGACGGACATCTTTCATTATAATTAAGTATATTTTGCAGAATTTTGACTGAAAGGACTAGATAAAGTAGTTTCTGTTCTTGCCTTGCTGAATCTGCAGCATTAGGCATAAATGTATTACCAAGGAACTGAGCAGCAGCTTCTCAGACCAAAGTCTGCCACCCAGCAACTTGTCAGGTGCTCCAGTGGACCTTTGTTAATTTCTGTAATTCTATGCTTTTATTACTATTATAATAAAAATAACAAACATACCTTGCCATGACTGCTTTGTAAGTAGGCAGTGCTGGGGGGTTCAGGTCCTTGCAATTATACAGTAGCATTATAAACTTCTACTGTAATTATAAAGAGCTACTGATAATGAAAAAAATGTGAATTTAATGGAAAAATTTCACCTAATAAAATAAGACTGACATGATACAGTCTCTGGAGAAAAAGGAAGTTTACTAGCAAAGGAAATGAACCGATGCTGAGTTTGGAGCTTATGTGGCCATCCATAGTCATGTTCACCTGCAAAGAAAAACCCATAAGGTCCTGGGGGTCCCACTGATGAACTTCTCAAATAACCAGCTTCAATAATCTACTGAGATTGTTCATATGATGTGTGCAGACACAGTGTTCTGGGTCAGCAAATACCACAGTTTCTAACATTAAACTGATAAGAACAGATACTACACTTGATCTTAGCCAAAAGGCCGAGAAATGATGTCTAACATTAAACTGTTAGTAGTAATTCAAAATGTGTTGGTCTTTTTTCTTTGCTTGCTGATTTTTGTAGTTGATGGTACTAAGTATTAAAACCAGGGCTTTTAATGTGCTAAGCAAGCACTCTCCACTTGAGCATATTCCTGGCTCTTGTTTAATTTTATATTGCAACAGTTAAGTCCTCTAGGCTGGCCTCAGCCTCACAAGTTGCTGAGACGACAAGTACATGCCACTGAGAGTGACATGTATTGGTCTTGTAATTCTGCTTGTTTCATTTGTAAATTTTCCGTGGTTTTATGACTCCAAGGTAGCTATAAACACAGAGTTGATCTTTGCTATTATGTGTTTATATTTTAAAAGGATCATTATAATGAAAATAATTTGTCAGCATTATGGATCTAGCAGGATATACTTCTCTTCAAAAGGGATCATTAAATATGTGAATTTGAGAAAACATTATTAGTAGGTGATAGGAAAAGTGCTAAAGAACTGTTGCATGATAGCTAAGCTTTACTCTTCCAAGTTTACAAAGTATAATGGAAAGAATTAAAAGGATGGAGAATAGCAAATATGCAAATAAGAACTTCACAGATAAGAATACAATGCTGACATTCTAGAGAGTTTTTAAGGCCAAATAGAATTTTAAAAATCAATATTGAAAAAGACCTACAAAGTACTGAAAATGTCATTGGTGATCTAAACTAACCAACCTCAAAAACTACTGAGTTGTGTATGGTGGAGGTATTGGAGGGTTGATATATGTATCTATGTATGTCTTCTTCAAATATATGGAGGTCTTTTTCCTAGTGTATTATTTCTGTAATATCTCAATGAGGAGGAAATTTATATTCCTATTTCCTAGAATCTCTTGTAATAGAGTTACAGTATTATTTCACCTCTGGGAAGCAGCAGTCTGTATTAGCCTATATTTTCTAGTTTCTAAACTTTGTTTTTGACTTCCTGTATCAATAAATGTTCACTCCCATTCAGGATGCATATGTATTCATTACAAGCACACCAGTCTCGTGTGTGTGTGTGTGTGCGTGCACGATTCTTACCCTTTCAAAGTTGAGATGACTACATGTTAGAATATGCAAAGGTCCAAGAATTGCCCCCTTGGTATTGTGTAAATTGCTAGCAGTGCAAACATGGTTCACTCTTTCATGACTGTTTTACTCAGTGTCAAAATATTTAGTTCCATCTTGACCCAGTCCTAGCTATTCAAGACCCATTGAAAAGAGATATGCTATTTTAAATTGCTTTTTTCAGAAATAAAAAAACAATGATGAGTTTAACTTCTAAACTCCTCTTAACTTTTGAAAGCCATCCTAAGGTTGTTTGCTAAAGAAATGGCTGGTGTTTATAGAATACCAATTCCCCATTCAGCTTATCCCACTGAATATCAAACAACAACCCTGGGCCACATGTGCCACCCCGATGAGGCTCGGTCCTCATTTGTAGGAGGTCATAGTCATAATTACTGCACTAAGTCCCATGCGCATCATAATTATTGACCTTGCATGTACTTTTTGCTCTGCACTAAGCTCCACAAGGACACTGGAGGAATTTCTTGCCCCGCTGCCTTCCCAAAACCCAGCTGGGTGCCCAGCCGTGGACATGCGCCAGGCCAAAGGAAGGCAGCAATAGTTCCTTCAGGAGGGGACGGCAGTGTGTGGGGGGTTCTCACTGAGGAGTCACTGAGGGCAGAAGCAGCCCGGCTTCACAAAAAGGAGAGCACTTGCGGAAGAGAGTCTGCACAGGGCAGCAAACAGCCCAGGTTATGAAGCCCAAACTAAGGAAGTAGAAAAACTTTTGTGGCTTCAGCACAAAAGTAAAAACCCAGACAGAATGGACCTTACCAGACAGAAAATATACTAGGAAAACAAGCTTTAAGTGTGAAACACACTAAATAAATAGGCTTTCCCTTTTCTTGTGTAAAAAGAAAAGGAAATTACCAGTTTAAAAGCCAAAAACATCTTTGGTTTTACAATTTTGCCCACCTGAGTTTTACCTGCCCAGAATAAAGGCAGTTAGTTCTATTATAAAAGTAGATAGAATCTAAGGGGGCCAGGAGGAGTTTGACATAAGGGCAGATGAAAGATTATCGCCTGTTGGACGCAAGAGGTCATTCCCCTTAACTAGCTACCTCTTCTGGCATTTTATCTTCATATCTCTTACACTTTCTGTCTTAATTCAAGTTGCTATAATAAATACCTTCATCTTCCCTAAATATTTCTATAATTTCGCAAATTGGAATTTCCAAGATCAAGGTACCACTAACTTGGTTTCTGACAAATGCCTTCCTTCTCCCCTGTTCACAGAGAGCCACCTCTTCCCTGTATCCTTGCATGGCACAGGAGAAGAAAGAGAGCTATCTGGTGTCTATTTCTTCTTATAAAGCCATTAGTCATAGAAAGGGAAATCCACCCGCACAACATCTTCTAAATCTTCCACTGACCTCCCACGGTTCTGTCTCCTAATGTCATCTCACCAGGGATTAGATTTTCAGTACATAAATTCAGAATAGGATAGACACAAACACATTGCCACTAACAGTGTCATTTACTGATTCTCCCTATTTTTATTGAGTTCCTACTATGGTAGATGAGGACTGAGCCCATGCATTCTCTTCCCCACCCACCCTATCCTCCGGTCCCCATTTTCCCAGGGCCATATTTTTGCTAAATCAACATTCAGTGTTTGCATTATTATGAGTAGACACCATCATGACTGAACCATGTAAGAGCCTCTGAAAATGTTTGTTTCCTATCTTGTGTGTGTATATCTTTATTTTTGTTTATTTTTGCTTTTGTTTATCATTGAGTCAAACTCAAACTTCCTGAGAAAATTACAGAACTCCTCTGAGAATCAAATGGGCTAGATAATCCCTCAGTTTTACTGTTGTCCCAAGAGCCTCCCTCCTGAATTCCAGCTTCCCTTTTGCTGTTTAAACCTTCCTGGAACTAACCTTCACCTTGTCCCTAGTGTCCTGGCACAGGCACATCTCTTGGCTGTTTCTCGGACTTGCTCATTCTCAGTTTATGCCCATTCCTGTGGAACGTATCTTCTAGGAGATGGAAGAAAGGCCAGACGTAAAACAACTGTTAGATTTTGCACATCTGAAATGGTTTGTGCAGCTCTCCAACTTGCTGTACTCTGATCAGTTTGCTCTCATCCACTCTGCCCACTTCCTCTGTGCAAAAATGTCACCTTCCTTCACCTTCCTAAATCAACTACTCTTCATTCATCTTCCATGTTCCAAATGTTTCCGTTTTCATCTCTTCCTGCCTATTCTCAGGTTTTCCTTGTACATTTATGCAAATTTAGTTTACTGTAATTTTATGGGCCAGACAGATAACAAAGACAGTGATGCATATTCAGTATGTTATGCATGAGACAAGCAAACCATCTTAAGCTGAAT